>CAUYSK010007034.1:0-64027 GCA_963575035.1 Avahi laniger | reverse complement strand
TGGCCAGGCTAGCACCGCCCTCTCACGCTCCACTCTCTATTGTCGTCTGTCCACACTTTCCAGGTTTTGTATTCCTATCGCCTGTTATTCTTTTTCCTGATTTGTGTGTCCCCCACTGAATCTGCACCGATTCCCCTCGCTGTTTTGTGGGAGAGCACTCCGATTCTGTGTAGCAGACCGGGATCTACGTCTCCCTCTCTGGAAGCAGGGATCCGGGAGGCTACCCTAACTCCGCCATTTTTTCTCCCCTTGCCAAGAAATGTCTTTATAATTAATGTAATATAGTTATAATCATTTCATATTTACATTATATTGTGGCATAACACATTACCAGAAATTTATAAGCATAAAAACCAATAAATTTACTATCTCACCGTTTCTGTGGGTCAGGAATCTGAGCACAGCTTGGGTGGGTTTTCTGTAAGGACGCAATCAACATGTCACCTGGTCTGCGTTCTCATCCGGAGGATTTTACTAGTCATGAGCACCAGGGGAGAGAAATCACAGGGACTACTCTAGGATCTGCCCCACTGCTAGGAGGTAATAAACGTGTTTTTTGTGGTTGGTATCCTAGGCTTTGGTGGTAGGACAGACTTGGGTTAATCACTGGCTTTGTCATTTGTTAACTTGTGAAGCTGGTAAATTACTTCACTTCTACAAATGTCAGTTCCCTCATACATAAAATTTGGAATATAGTAAGACCTGTCTCAGCGGGATGACTACATGAGATACTGCATGTAGTATCATACCTGCCACTTAGAAATATATTTTAATTTTTTATTTTTATTATAATGTATACCTTTATGAGTAACCATTTGTCATCCCTCCAAAGAAATGGTAAATATTTTCAAACAACTACAGTTGACCCTTGAACAACTCCTGCTGGAACTACATGCAGGACCACTTATATGGTGATTTTTTTTTAACCAAAGGCATATCAAAAATGCAATATTCAGGGTATGTGAAACCCTGGCATAAGGAGGGCCAACTTATTCTATGCAGGGTTCCATGGGGTCAATAGCAGGACTTGAGTATGCATGGATTTGGTATACATGGGTGATCCTGGAACCAATCTCCCAATTATACCAGAGGATGACTGCAACTTATTTCTAGAATAAATAAACAGATATGTATTAAGTGTCTAACTCTCTCTGTTCTTAATAACATCCTAATACAAAGCTCAAACTTGTAAAAGGGAATTTGATTATACTAGACCTAAAAATAAATTATTTTGCAGAAACTTACTAGAATTTTGTTTCTACCCATTCAACTTTTGGGTACTCTGGAATTAGCTCCTAAAGGAGATAATTCTTTCAATCCACTTATTATCCTGTTAAGTCCTCCAGGCATTGTTTGAGCTTTTTCTGATGTTTTATCTTTTTCCCTCAAGGACATTTTTTTCTTTTCACCTGGCTTTAGATTTCAACTCCTTATAGCAGCATTTAAATATTTATAAAGCTTAAGCTACAGATTTCCTTTCAAAAGTACTGCAGTATAAAATTGAAAAGTGAAACTGAAAATCTAGTGATAACAACAAGAACAAATATGCTAACTTGTTGAATTCTGCACAGCACAAAGAAATGTTGGGCAACTGTGCTTTTTACGACCTGTTCCCAAATCATGGCAGGCCTATTTCTTCTCCTAACACTTCTCATAACTACATTCAAAATAATGCAGAAAAAAGTCAATGGTGACAATTTCAGAAGCCACCAACTCCACTTGATAGTAAAATCCAACCGGAATTTCAGAGTTGACATCTTTCCCTCCAATGGTCCAGAGTAAAGCAGAGAAGGGGTGAAGTGGAACTGGTGTTTTCTGAGAGTTAGCCGTGTATGAGGCACTTTCTGTAACTTTTACAATAGCTTTCATTGAATCCTTTAACATGAAAGGCATTAGGAAAAGGGGAAAGTTTTGAAATCTGTAATCAATTTCACAATTCTATTTTATAATCTTAAAATTTTTTAATTTGAGATTGATATTTGCGAAAAAAACAAAATAAACCCATTATTTTTCAATATCTATCAAATCCACCCACAAGTTTAAATAAAAGTTTTATTACTGATAAGTTGGACTTTCACACAGACACATACACATACACTTACAGAAATACACATGTATATGTAAACCCATAAATTACATGCATATTAATATCTATTAAAAAATTTGGAGTGTTTTGTCAAAGAAAGAAAATATTCATTAGGTTAATTTGAAGAGCAGTTCAATATGATTGTGAAGTTTGTTCAATTGACCTAGGGAGAATAAAATCAGATATATAGACTTTGGTCTTCTTGCCAGACCATTAGACTGCAGAGCTACTTATATTAAATGCTGCCATTATAAATTGTACTATGGCATCATCAATTCATCAATCTGTGTGTGCCTGCAAGGTTATATACACCTTGAAGAGTCAATAATTTTTAGTTTACATGAAAATACCCATGGGGTAGCAGTAACTTAAGTTTTTTGTTTGTCTGTATGGGGTTAAAGTAACCTTTCCTTTATCTCCCAACAAAAGCGTTAGTAAATTTTTCAGTGATAATCTGCAATTTTGGAGTTAGACTTGTGTTGCTCGAGATAGAAAGAACAACAGGAAAAGAAACGAATCTATCCTAAAGATTTCTACAAGGCTAACGTAGTAATGCATGAAATTATCCAATCCGATTTGGGTTACCATTGCTGATTTTTTAGGCTGACATTCAAAGTTAGAATATGATCATATTCCAGCTTTATATATTAGGAATTCGAGCCTAAAGGGACCAATGACTGTGTTACCAAAGATCTACATTTCCCGGGCCCTTTGTTTTTGCCTATAGTTCATATTAATTACCAGTAATATTCTTTGCCCTTACCAAACATCTTTACTTGCATTACTTCAAAACTATCAAAATCCGTACATTACTAAAAAACTATTTCAGACTAATATGCTAGCTTGTGTTAGGTTTTCTTCCTCTGGGCTCTCAAGAGTACCCAATGTAATTTTTTTCTATTATAATCTCTTTGTTTCCCATAATAGATTTCGAGTTACTTGGAAGTAGAAAGTCATCTTTGCATTTTAAGTATCTAATTGAATAAATATTTATAGAATGCTTTTGAATGAAAATATATCATTCCAACTTCTCTGGTCTATAAAAGAAGGAATTTTCCTTAATAATTTCTTATCTGCTGTTACATTCCTTTCTCTTCTAACAGAATTTTCATTGGTGCCTCAGTCATTGGTCCCTAATACTTTATTAAATGTAGCTAATGTATTAAAACTGTTATTAAATAAACCTTTTTCATGTCTTCTGGAAAACACCTGCTATGGATATTTCTTTCTAGAATCAATCTTTTAACTTTTTCTCATGTTGTATTTGGAGTTCTGTATTTAGAAGGTGGACCATGAAGCAACCCATTTTTCCCTCATAGTAAGTGTTATGATCCAATGAATGATATAGACTAAGCTGAAAATATTTGCAAAAAACTAACTCTGGCCAGTCATCAAGAGCTCCTCTATCTGACACCCGATAGAAAAGTATTGGAAAGCATGAATATAGGAATTTAATTTTCCTGAATGTTAGAACACACAATAGTCTGATTTTAGACATGAAAATTGTTTTACCTTTTATATTTATTAACAAAATACTATTAAAATTCAGAGAAATTTAGCCCTAGAACTTTATTACTGGTATTTTTTTATTTCAATAGATTTAGGGGGTAGAAGTTGAATTCCATTACATATAAATATTGTATGATGGGGAAATCTGTGCTTTTAGTGTACTAATCACCCAGTTGGTATACCTTGTACCCAATATGTAATTTTTTATCCCTCACCCCCTCTCACTCTTCACTCTTTAGTTTCCAATGTCCATTATACGATTCTGTGTGTCCTTGCATAGCCATAGCTTAACTCACAATTCTGAGTGAGAACATGTGGGCTTTATTTTTCTGCTATTTATCTTCTCCTGACTTACTTAGCTTAGGATAATGGCCTCCAATTCCATCCATGTTGCCACAAAAGACACGATTCCATGCTTTCTTATAGCTGAGTAGTACTCCACCATATGTCTATACCACATTTTCCTTATCCACTCATGGATTAATAGGAATTTATATTGATTTTGTCTCTTCGTGATTGTGAATTGTGCTGTGATAAACATAAGAATGTAGATATCTTTTGATATAATGATTTTTTTTCCTCTGGGTAGATATCCAGTAGTGGGATTGCCAGATCAAATGATATATCTTCTTTTAGTTCTTCAAGATATCTCCATACAATTTCCATAGAAGTTGTACTAATTTACATTTCCCCCAATAGTGTATAAGCTTTCCCTTTTCATTGCATTGCACACCAGCTTCTATTGCTTTTTGATTTTTTAATAATGAACATTCTAATTGGAGTAAGCTGGTGTCACATTGTGGTTTTAATTTGCATTTCCCTGATAATTGATGATGTTAGACATTTTTTCATATATTTGCTGGCCATTTGTAGATCTTCTCTTGAAAAATGCCTGTTCATGTCATTTGCTCGCTTTTTTGTGTTTTTTTTTTTTTCTTCTGAGTTGTTTTAGTTCCTTGTAAATTTTGAATATGAGTCCTTTGTGGACTATATAGTTTGTGAATATTTTATCCCATTCTGTAGGTTGTCTATTTGTCCTTTTGATCATTTCTTTGCTGTGCAGAAGCTTCTTTAGTTTAATTAAATCCCATTTATCTATTTTTCTTTTTGTTGCATTTGCTTTTGGAATTTAGTCATAAATTCTTTGCCTAGGCCTATGTTCTGAACAGTTTTTCCTGTGTTTTCTTCTGGCATTTTTGTTTGTTCAGGTTTACATTTAAGTCTTTAATCCATCTTGAATTAGTTTTTGTACATATATTACCAGGAAATTTATAGTGGATAAGTGTTTATATTTGAAGTGGTATGTCTTACTGTTAAAATTCTGTAATTGTAATATATTTGATATTTCATAAGATCTCATTGCAAAACCTCTTATGGGTTATATTTGACCCAGAAAATAAATGAAAAACTGAATTTTAATATTAGTTGTAGTGGCCTTGGAACTATTTTAAAAATACATATACTATGTTTATATTTCAAAACTGTCAGGAGGTACAATTTCCACAATCCATTATTAAAAGTATTTTTAATAATAGGGAAAAGGTCTGTGTAAGTGGGACAGATCTATCCTGATAGACTGCTGCTCCCTCCATTTGATATCCACATTATATCTCTGACTAATCGTAGTTTTAAAGATTAAGCACAGGTATTTAACAACAAAGAGCTAGGGTTCAGTGACCACATCCCTTTCACCTATGTTCAAGTACAGCCAACAGAGGAGAACTCCTGGCCTTTTTAATGCAGCAATTTTAGAGGGTCTGATGATTGGAAAGACTCACAAAACTTCTCAGAGTATAAGCATGTTAAGATTTTAATAATGTAAGTGTTATGATGGCACAAGAGAAGGAAAGCAGAAACAAACATCAAGGGGCCTATGATACCTGCAGGCATGATTCCCCAAGGTTCATGCTCAGTCCCACAGATTTTCATCTGCCATACATTTTTTTATTTCCTTAAGTTTTGAACTTAAATGTAGAAAACAGAAGCATCATCCATTGAGTTTCCTGAAATCCCAAGAGATGAGTTCTTTATATTAATTAATTTTAATCTATCACCTCTAGTATATTGCATTTTGCCTTTTATGCCAGTATGCTAGTCTATGTGATTCTAATTATTATAAAATTGCAATTTCCTTGTGTGCAGTGATTATTGTTCTCATATCTCACTATCATTGTGCCTTCTTCCTGGAAGGAAATAAATCAGCCTATTAACCTGAAATACTATTTTGCCCTCTTAAGCAAGCATCCTGGATTTTGAATATTTGTATGGCCAGCAAGTCTGTTGGAGTTCACAACATAGTTAATAAACAGGCAACTAATAAAAGTTTTAAATTACATTATAATAAACTCTTTGTTCAGTTTTTTTGTTATTGATTCAAATGGAAGACACACCATTGGAAAAATAATTAAAGCAAACTTAGACACATTTGTAAAACAGAATATAATTTCACAAGTTTCCTAATAGGTTTCAAATTCATTTCTAGCCTCCCATCAACCTAAAGACATATGAATATATAATTCAATACTATATTTTTTGCCAATCTTCAGAATCTGATAGCTTCAATATTTGACCTAGATAGGTTATCTATATTTTATTATGTAATTATTCTATAGGAAAAATCTCAATAACAGGTTAATAAAATAAACATATTGTTAAAACTTTATATTTGCTGTGTCGTAATTCAATTTCATTATTCAAATGAATCTGTCAAGCTTATCATAAAAATGAGCAGCTCCTTTGAATGTAATACACACGCAGTAGCATGCCAGTTCCAGTTCTCCTGAACTAATGAGGCATCTTACAGAACTGTGCTAGTCACAGGAGACCTGTGAAGAGGGTCATGATCATTGTGATCGTTGTTTGACAAGGCCAGAAGCTTAGAGGTTTTTTCTTTTTTATTGGCTACACTTTAAACACCTGCTTTGTTTCTCCACTCTCAGCTGTGTGTTTTCTCTCTTCTTTAAAGCCCCATATGTATTTCCTTGGTAAATAAATAAATGAGAACTAAGGGATGATTCTCAGCGATTAAATCTGCATGACCCTATTTCTCCCCAGGCATTCTTGATCTCGCAGCAGATTCATTCCTCTCATTTTTCCCATAGATGTATCTTACACCAACACCTTTGTTTATGAGGCAAACTGCAAATTGCTGTAAGCATAGATTTTAAGAAATTTAAAGCAATTTTTTTAAAGTCTGAAATTAGCTGTTATTTCCAAGTGTAGTTAATTTTAGCTTATAAGCTAGAGTACATTATGTATAAACTAAATAATAAAATATGTACCAAATTATCCACATGCATGCTATTCTTTGATACTCATATTCCAACGATATATAACATTCAAATAGGTTGGCAAAATATAATTTTCACAAAGGGAACAGTGAACAAAGCTTCTCCCATTAATTTCTGCTTTCTTTCCCACTGGGAGAATCTAGGAAAATTATAACAAATGTCAAAGATTCTTTTCTTTGCCTTTGTTTTCTATTTGTTCTAAGATGAAGCAACAGAGTTGAGCTAAGAAATAGAGTTTCTACTTTTTATTTCCATTGTTCACCTAAACATCCTCTTCATCCCCCTGAGAGCTCCAGCATCAAAGATTCTTCTCTATCAGAAGGTAACATAAATGGATACCATACACGAAAAAAATTTCTCACTATAAGGGGGATAATGTTTTTGAAATTTATTTCAGTTTATTCCTTTTTACCATATGTCATGCTTTTCAAAAATTCCTCCAATTCCCTGTACAATTTACAGCAAAACATCCTATAAATATGTTCTGCCGCTGCTGTTTCTAATTCCTGACATCACTTTCCCTATGCACACTCTTCAATTAGGCTTCAACCCCCATCAAGAGCTGAGACTGTTCTTGTCAAGGACAGATACAACCTCCATATTCCAATCCAATATAATTTTTATGCACTGCAACAATCAGAGTTGCAACAGGAAACAGATAATATAATAAAACTAGTATAATTCAAGAGAAGTTGAATACAGAGTTTATTTACAAACCGTAGAAAAAATCTAGGAAAACCACAACGATAATATAGCACCCAAGGTCAATTAACATTGGGGCTGTTATTGACCCTAATCCTGGAATAATGGAGGAGAATGCACTTACTAATTAGAAAGGAAAGAGTTGTGGGAAAAAGACCACCTGGAGAGGAGTTGTGTCCTCTGGTAGAGGGACATAGCCAGTCCAAAACAAGCCCTAAAGAAGTGAGATAGGGAAATAAACACCCTGAATTTACTCTTCTCTCTCCAACAGATCTCATGTTGGAGGTCCCAGGTAGCTGGGTTGACAGAAGTAAGAGATCAAGGAAGCTGCTGATTATTTCTCCATCTCAGCCTCCTGGGACAAAATGGAGGCAGAAGGATGGGAAGTGGAACTGGAAGAGCAAACAGAAGGTATCTTGCATACATCCCTACATCTTACTTCAGTCTCTGGGGGATTATGCACAGCTGGCTACTCCCTGCTTCCTGATGTGCTTTCCTCACTTGTTTCCATGCCACCTCCTCCTCCTAGGTTTCCTCTTAGGTCACCAACTTCTCCATGTCCTCCTCTACTCCAATTTTAAATGTTGTGATATTCCATGCAGTGTCTTAGACCATATGACCTCATGTGACAGCAGCTTTCAACGCTGCAGTTGTTGGAAATGCTCAATTTTTGACCTCAACTTAGAACTCTTTATTAAGTTTCAAATTCATATATTAAACTGGCTTCTGGACATCTCCACTGGATAGATGTCTAAGAGAACCTCAAAGTTAACATACAAAACAGAACAAAACACACCTCTTTCTTTCCACCCCTGACAAAATTGTTGTTTTCCTATTCTTTCCCATTTCTGTAAATAGAACTACCACCTACCTACCTGCTCAATTCAAAAATGTAGGACCATTCTTACTTTCCTCTTTTCCCTCGTGGATTGCAACCAATTCATGAATAATTCCTATAGATTCTACCTCAAAATGGTATCTCTTAGGTATTCCCTTCTCTCCATATGTCACTATTTCTCGTGTAGATTTCAAAAATAGCTATGCAATAGATCTCTCTGCTTGCTCTCTTTGCCCTGCTACACTCTCTACATAAAATTCCAAAGAAGCCCAGAGTGATCTTTAAATAATATAAATCAGATCATGTCTCATCTCTGCTTGAAATCTTCCAAAACTTAGCCTTTGCACGTGAACTCAAATCCAAATGTTTCACTGTGGTCAAAAATCCCTAGGTGACTTGCTGCCTGTTTGGCTCTTTTACCTAATCTATTCTTCTCCCAAGGGTTCCTTTTTTTTAATTGACACATAATAATTATATATATTTATGGGGTACACAATGGTATTTTGACACATGCATACAATGTGTAACAACCAAATCAGGGTAATTAGCATTTCCATCACCTCAAACATTTATAATTTTTTTTGTGTTGGGAACAGTTAAAATCCTCTCTTCTAGCTATTTGAAAATACAGAAAAAATATTGTTAACTATAGTGACTCTACAGAACTGTAAAACACTAGAACTTATTCGTCCTATCTAGCTGTAACTTTGTGTATGTTAACCAGCTTTTCCCTAATACCCAACCCTTCCTTCCTCTGGTAACCACATTTCTACTCTCTCTCTGAGCTCAATTTTTTTAGCTCCTACATATGAGTGAGAATGTGCAATATTTATCTTTCTATATCTGACTTATTTCACTTAACATAATATCCTACAGGTTCATCCGTGTTGCCACAAATGACAGGATTTTATTCCTTTTTATGGCTGAATAGTATTCCAGTGTGTATATATACCACAATTTTTTATCCATTCATTTCCTTTGGACACTTAGTTTGATTCTGTATCTTGGCTGCTGTTAAGTTCCAGAGCTTTTGCCTGTTTTTTCACAGAGGTGGCTCTGTCCAGTTCTCCCTGCAGATCTCGCTTTTTTGTTTTTCATTCACATCTCTACTCAAATACACCTCCCCAGTAAGGCCTAATCTATTCACCCAATCTATGTTCCTCCTCAAGTCATGTTGTTTATTAGATTCCTAAGGGTCATTAGTTTCTGCAATTTTCTTTTCCATATTTTTTTTGTTTTCCTTCACAAAAATATAAGTTCAATGACATCAGGGATCTTATGTAACTTATTCACAACTGTAAACATCTAGAATAAAGCTTGGTTCATAACAAATATTGATTTTCCTCAATGTGGAATGAATGAATACCCTGATTTCAGTACTCAGTTGTGATCCCAAGTAAGGGAGAACATGAGTAATATCATGAGGAAGAAGATAGGACATGGGAAGATTCTCTAGCAAGCAAAATGGGCAATTAAAGATAGGCTTTTGCTTTATATGAGAATGTCTGAAGGAGAATTCAAAAGACAGGTGTCCTGGATCCCTGCCTAGGCTGGAATCCTGAAACCAACAGAAGCTAGAAATAAGTTGATGCACTTAGGGATTATTTCTTATTTTTGAGGATATAAAATTAGAAAATGTCAAGCACTTTAGAGAAGTTCAAAGTCCTCTGTTGCATCCCAGATGTCATGAGGCAAAGGAGGGGGTTCCCAGTAGAAGAACTGAAAGTTATGAAATGTGCCACACAATAGAGCCTGCAGAGCTGGATCCAGCAGTGTCAAAAGCAAGACTAGGTGAGATTATTAAGAACTGGAGCCAACAGAGAGTAAATCATGAATTTTGTCAATTACAGACTTTAGCAGTGCATGTCATCACCTTTCCAAAAGAAGGTAGGGTTGTCCATTGGTCAATCCCAGATACTCAAGGACCAGAAACCAGTTATTTCTTAACAGAGACTATGCTAACGTACCGAAACAATCATACAAACTTGGTTTCTTGTGATGACGAGAACACATGATTTTTAACTACAAAGACCACTCAACTTTCCAAGTCTTGGGTTCAGATTGCCAGTCAAATTCATGAGACACAATAGCTTCTTTTTCTGCACTAAATTTACTGAGAAATTACGCAAGACAGATAACAACATAGACTATACAGAAACAGCATAGAAGCGGACTCAGCATCTGAAAATCTCAAAATCATTATGTCCTATGGATAGTCATAAGTAATGAACATAATTAGGTGTGTTCAAAATTAGCCTAGGAAAATCACCAGCTCTAGACTCTTCCAGCTTTTACACTTAACTAGCATACTCAGAAACACGACTGACTCCTAGAAACGATTTAACTACATATCATCAATGCCAGTTCATCACTACTCAGAAATTAATACTGATTTTTTGTATATGTGGTTGTTCTGATACTTAGTTTTTGCCCAGATTTTCATTTCCCTTGAATCCAGAATTTCCATATAAATTCCTTCAGTTTATGTTACAAGGATTATTTGACCAAAGGTAATTCTTTTGGCATTTTGGAGGGCAAGTAAGAGACAAAAGAACCAGATGTTAATCCTCTCTCCAGTTCATCTTCTGTTCATTGACAATATCCCTTTGTTAATATTTCTTAACATTTTCTTAAAATTTATATTAAAACAATGTCCACAATATTTAAAACATGATTATAGTCATGCAAAAATATTATCAATCACTAACATTTGTATTAGTCAATAAGGAGTTAGGATTCCCTCCATAAAATATGTTTACCGTGACCACACAGTTTTAATTTTTTTCTAATATTCAATTACCAATTAAACTATTTACCCATATACCTCACTTGTACATTGTATTGATAGGCTTACAACCACCCAAAAACAAAATTTATTACTTTTATTTTAGAGAATCAGTCCCCACAGATATTATATCATTTGGAGCTGTTAGAACAATTGACAAAATATTTTTATCTTGGGGTTATTGTCTACTTATCCTTTATTTTCATTTACCTCTGCAAGTAAATTTAAAAATTTTTCACTATTAATACATCACATAGCTTTGAGAATATTATCCAGAGCCATTATTTTGACTATTGATTGATATAGAACAAACTACCCCAAAACTTAGTGGCTTAAAACACAGCCTTTAACACACTGATTGCCACGTGAGTTATATTTAACTCAGACTAGTTTTGAGCCCTGGGCCACGTGAAGAAAAAGTTGGTTCATGAAAATCTTACTTGTTAATGTTCTTGTTACAATTAATATTGACAATTTAATTCTAAAACTATGGATTGTGTTGCATATAAGTCACACAAAGAAAACAATAAAAATTAACAAACTAGAAATAATTGTTTTGTTTTAATAAAACACCATGGCCCCAGAGAAAATTTGTTTTTTTCTAGTATGGCAGTAAATGTATTAAAAGAAATCTGTCTCAGTTTTATGTATTCACTAGGTTATGCTGAGTAGTTGTTCTACTGGTTTTCCTCAGTGTGTCTCATGCTGCGCTGTTGCTGTCAGAAAGCAGCAGCTGCTGGAGTGTCTGGAGGCTCAACTGTGATGATGGTGCTGCTGGATCTCCTCCCATCTTCATGTAATCTGGAGGCTTCTATTTTCCAAATGACTTCCCCATACCATTGCTCCATCAAACCACTTCAGTAGAGTAGCCATGCTTATTACCTATTATCTCAGAAGTTTTGAAAGTGAGCCCTCCAAAAGGCACAGGAGCTACATGTCCTCCTGAAGTATGAACATATAACAGGTACAATGATGCATAGTCTATCAGTTAATGTGAATCACAGGACATGCCAGATTCAAAGTGAAGAGGATTATACAAGAACTAAATTCTGCAAGTGTGGTTCATTAAAAGTCTTCTTTGAAGATGATCTACCACAGTTACAGATGACCATTCTTTTCTACTTGCATTCTGTACATCTTTAACCATATTCACAATTTCAGCCATTGGAAAAAAATATGTCATCATCTTATCCAACATTATATGAGCAGTTCTGAGTCTGCTCATTTCACATACCTAACTAGCTGTCTCTAGAGGCCAAATCAGGTTATCTGCCTTGGCACCAAAATTGCCTTCTGAGCTAGCAATTGTTGCATATCATCAAGATTCGCTTTAATTCATCCTCAGAATTCCCACACAGATTTCTGTATGTTCTTACATGTCCAATTATATAGGACCTGTTTTCCAGACTATAAAACAAGTCTCTTGGTGAAAACCCAAACATTAACCTTGGAGTGGGGAGAGGCCAATTATTCCTCCAATACCAAATGTACTGTTTTCATTCTGCTCATTGTGCAAACTTGCCTTTTTCTTCCTTAATAAAAGTTCTACCTTCCACCAGGCAAGAGAGCATACTTCCAAATGCCATTGCATCTCATAACTTGAGACTTTCATCAGTCAACTAGGCTGCTTGCTTTGTTTTAGCATGGAGAATAATTAGAATTTACAATATTCATCAATAGTAACTTTCTGTTTTTCTGGGGATTCTATCATCTGCCCCAAAGTAGAGTTGTGACCCTCTCATGTCTACTGCCTACCAGTAGTAGCACATTCCTGTAATCCATTTCCATATTATAAGTGAGCTTTGCCGAATTACTCCATCCTTATTATAATATCTTTCAAATACATCCGTGATAGAAAAAATATTTCCATCCTCAGATTATTTGATGTCTCTCAATGGTGATGTTTCAACAAAGCCCATTAGCAAGCTGTCATATGTCTCTCAAAGGAGCTGTATCTACCCATTGCATGAGGTTACTCATGATTCAAGAATGTCAATGGTAACTGATATGAGGGAGTGTTATATTTCTACAATAAAGTCCAATTTATATTTTTCTGCATAGCAGTTACTCCCCAAATCATTTATGCAAATACTATCATATGGTCTTAATGGTGCTGCTTGAGTTCAGCCTCTTGCATATCTGTATGTGCTCTAGACCACATTTAAATATGTAATTTTATTTTTCAGGGCTAACAAGATACCAAGAGGAGCAAATGTCAAGATTTTTGATGGATCCGACAATATCCTAATGGCCTGATAATAAATTATGTATTTTTCTTATTAGTAGGTTCAGGTACAGATGGTGGCTTATTCTATAATTTCTGTGCAATGTCATGAGATATCCCATATATATAGCCCCTGACTAAGTTATTCACAAATTTAACTGATCAAGATGGTTCCTGTCTTTTAGCCTCATGTGATCATATGGATTGTCACAATTCTTAAACCTTTATGACTTTCTTCCTCTGAGACAGAAACTACAATAATATCAACTAATATAATAAATGAACTCATTTTGGTCAGTGCTCCGTCTCATCTCACTAGGTTGTGACACATGCCTGAAGGTCTCAGGTAGGAGGATGATAAATGTATGCTGGCTTCCTTCTAAGACTTGCATGTAAACAAAGGCTGGACCAAATCTAGCAAAACAAACCAGTAGATTTGACTTTACCATGTTGGACTTTCTGAGGAACAACACTATATCTAGTATATGGAGGCTATTTTATTCAAATCAAATAGCTTTATACCTTTTGTTAGTTTAAAAAATAACAATGTGGGAAAAAAGAAATGCTAGAAAATAACATTAAACACTCCAGGTAAAAGTATTTGATTGTTTATCTCTCCATCTCATCCAAAATTATATTCTTTTAAACTCAATGTGATCATTCTAATTGCTTATCTACCTCTTAATTTCTCTTACTTTCTCTTAAAATGCTTCCTTGTACTCCTAAAAATTACCTTTATATCTACTTGTTCATTTTTTTCTAAATATATAGTTTTCTTTACTCTTTGTTAATAAAAGTCCCAGTCCTGTTTTTTAAATTATATTTTATTCACTAATTTCCTGAAGTATTCCATAAATATTTATCAATATATGCATCATTATTAAACTGAGAAGTTATACACATGTGTGTATATGCTTAAAGTTACAGTAAAAAAATGAAGTGATTAAAAGGAAAGTCTAAAATCAGCACTGATTTCTTTTCCCCTCCCCCCATAAGCTACAAATAGGGGAGACAAGTTCTGAGAGTTAGATAATGAATTTAGAGCTAAAATTTTAATTTTCCTCACTATTTTGATAAAACATTCTGCACTATTAAAATATACACTGTGATAATATGTATCAATTCTTCTTTGCATTATTCAGAAAAAAATAATAATGCAATTGTAGGAATGACTATATATTTACTGTGGAAGAAACGAGTTAGGGATAGACACATAATTTAATCACATTTATTCATAATTGTGTACAAATCTGAAAGAAAGAAAGAGAAAGAAAGAAAGAAAAAGAAAGGGGAAGGGAGGCAGGGAGGCAGATAAAGAGGGATGAAAACAGAAAGAAAAAGGAGAGAGAGAGAGAAAGATGGAGAAAGGAAGGAAGAAAATCATTCACAGGATAATTTCCTTTCTCACCCAATTCATGGGTCAACTGAAATAAAGAAGTATCCTCTCCCAGAGATGATGTGGTCTGAGTTGCAGTAATTGCAGGCTACATGGAATCTTAGCGAAGTTTTTTTCATGTCTTTTAAATTTGAGTCTGCTCCCCCTGTGTGAAAGTAGATAGGGTGGAAGATGAGATGATAATAATAATGTTTTTATATATAATTATTTGTTACATATAATTATTGGAAAAGTTAAATAGCTTAAAATGTGTTAAGTATATGGAAGGAACATCTTGGATACTTCTTCAACTTCCACTAAACTTCCTCCTTGAAATTGCTAAGTCGATATTTCAATTACTTTTGATTTAATTTTTTTTTCCAAAACAAATTATGTCGCTCTTCATCTCCTTGGCATATACAAACCATTACTTAAATACTCAGCTAATTGCTACAATAAATATTCTTCTCTCAGGTCAGAAAAGAAAGGAAGTTTATAGAAACACTTCTTTTTATTTTAATCTGATTTTCTTTCTATAAATATAAAATGAAATCGTTCATTGGTATTCGTAAACACATTAGCATTTATCAATCAATTTGGTAGACGGAAGGTAGGAAGTTTGAGATTGGCCAGAAAGGTGAGGTGTGAGACAAATTGGGGATCTGAAAATCGGGACAGTGAGATGTGTTTCTGTGGTTTGAAATTTTCTTCGGTGTGACTATTTCTGTCCCTAATTGGAGCAGAATTGCTTGAATAGCAGAGGACTACTCTGGTGACCACTTCTATGCATCATGAACCCCAAACGTGACATCCCAGACAGTCTAAATGCATTTTAAAATTTCTACTATAGAATTTATTCTGAGCTTTATGATGTGCTTGGTGGTTCCCAATGTCTCTGATTTCTTATATTTTATTATTAGGAATGATTTCATTTTTACTATTATTTTTATTATTATTCTCCCTGTCCAAAATTGGAATATCTTGGTATATGTTATTATTTAGAAAGATCGTTATCATCAGCAAATAAGAAATTGCATTCTAGCACTAAAATTAACCGTATTCTGTGAATGCATAGTTTCTTTATTCATCTAAAGGGGACAATATGTCATAAATAATGAAGCGTAAATCCCATTTGGGTCATAGTTTCAGTTGTAAAGATATGTGAAGAGACAAAAAGTGAGACTAACAATAATAAGTCCTTGTGTGTCTTTTTATCTTCTAGCCTGTCAAAAAACATGGATGTTTGTACTGAACACAATGTCTATAATTATAGTGCTAGTTGTCAAAAAGAGTTACTGTGTCTGTTAAAAAAGATAATTACAGCTACTTTACAATTCAAATCTATGTTCAGTTACCTTGTGAAATCCAAATGAATGCTAATCTGACCTTATGTTTCTGAAAGGCACTATACTTTTTACCACTTTTTATAAAATTGAGGGTGACCAATATTTCCACATCTTCAAAATAGTTACACATAAAACAAGCACTTCAACTACCACCTTGAACACACTGAAGAATTTTAACAACTATAAAATTCGTCCCTCTGAAGCGCTTAACATTTTCCCCTATTTCAGATATGACTCTTTATAATTCAAATTTGGGTATACATATCAGTGAGGATGCAGATACAAAATGGCACACTCAAGTTGCAATATCCTGGTATATGTTATTAGTTAGAACAAGTCAAGATAGTTTAATAAAGGTGGTATTCAAAAGGGTTAATCCGGGAAACTAGTAAGGGTTAGTGCAGTTCCCTCTGCTGGCAAGAGCTTTACTTCTTGTAGGTCTCACAAAGCAGGGTCGCTTTGCACTGGTTACCAACTTGTCTGGGTTCAGTAAGAAAAAAGCATCCACACATTCAGCAAGTTACACGAAGTAGATTTCTTACTTGGAGATATGTAGGAAGGGACAACAGAAGCCTAGGATTCATGGTCCCTCCAGGCTCAGGAAAGCTGTGTGGGGCAGGTGACATCTCGTCAGCCTGTGTCCCACTTGCAACACAGAGGAGGGATGCTGGAAAACAGCCCGCCCTCAGGTTTACACCCCAGAAAAATGTGGGTTGAGGCATTAAGAAACATTCTGTTCTAGGAGGGCCTAGAACAGGGCCCAGGCTGTTCCGGCCAGGTCCTCCTCACCTCAGGATGGTGCATTCCCAGCACATTCTTCAGTGCTTTTTGAGAACTGTAAGAAAGAAAGAGAGGAAGACGGGGTTGCTCCACGACTCCCTGCAGAACTGTCCTGAAGGACCAAAGGACAAGGAGAAGAAGCAGTTATCAGAAGCAGTGGCCTTCTTTAAAGAGATACACAGAATTTCCATGGCTTGTCAAAGAGAGAGTCAACATAATGTATACTCTAAATTCCCTCGACTTTGACTTTTAATCTCTCACCAATGTCTCCTTTACGCCAAACCCACTAGGAAGCCACAGGGGAAGGGTATTGATTGATACGATCCATAGATGTCCGCCTTCTAGGGCACAGAGTAGAATTAGGAAAAGTAAAGAATGAAACCAGAAGAGGAAAAATGAAATACACAGGGCAATGTATAGTCAATTTGGAAACAACTTTCAAGTAAAGCATTGCAATATGTGATTTCCTGTAGTATTAATATTATGGCCCTCCAAAATTTAAAAAAAAAATAACTGCAAAACTGCTGTGGTTAATTTATGTAAGGGACATTTACTATAACATTTAAAAATATATTTTACAAATATTGCCTTATCTAACACCCAAAACAACTGGAAGATAGTAGATATTATTAGCACACAGTAGCTCAGAGAATTTACATTTGTTTCTCTAGGCCATATAATTTTTAAATGAATGAAAAATGAAGGTAAGGGTGAATAGTATGAACTGAATGTTGGTCGTATCCTTCTTACCATGTTTCAAACATTGTTCTAAGCACTTTATACGTATAAACTCATTCAATACAAGCACCATGATATGAATTTTACATTATTGTTACTATTTTTGTTTCACAAATTAGTAAATTCAGTCAGAGAGACAGTGAAATTTTTGCTCAAGATCACACTACTGTGGTCAGGATTCATCCTCAGGCCATTTGGTGTCAAAGTCTGTATATTTGATCAAAACTTTCATCAGGATTTTACATTTGCTGAGTGACTTAAGGAGAAAGTAAACAAAATCACAAAAATAAATGTCATGTTTGCATTCAAATGTTGCCTGTAAAATAAATAGAAAAATAGATATATGTCAGTATGGTGTGAATGGAATTCTTTCTAAATTAAATGTATATTAAATTTATATATCCTATCAAGGGATCATTTAGACATAATGTCAATAAAATAGAGTTTTGTCACAAGATAATGATCTCCTGCTGTTACATAACCATGACTGTGAAGCCAAATTGTTTATTTTCAAAGCAGGGAAAATCAATCCCAGAATTATGTTCTGTAACAGTGATTTTAGTTCTATTACACAAAATGATGCATGTTGACTTAATAATTTTGCCTAGTGGATGTTTGAGAGGTAAAATGACAAATGTTCTTTGTATCACTGCAAGCCAGAGGCATTCTGATGGGCTTAAAAAATGTACCTGTTATGCGTTTTGCCTACTAGGAAACAGTCATCCGTAAACTTGATGAGGTCACCCGCCTGTTGTAACCTGCACCTCTGTAAATGAGGTGATTTATGACCTGTTATGGGTGCTGTGATTTTTAACTTTAATCAGGCAATAGTGGTCAACCATGAAACCATAAGGTCTAAGAAAACAGGATATATATAGTACTTAAAAATGTGAACTGACAGCAAAACAACTTTAGAAAGCTCTATTGCACTTGGTAATGGTCATGACTCAACTTTCATTTTAAGTCCAGATAGAATTGTAGTAATTGTTTACTTGGGACCCAAACAGAAAAACACTGAAAAGTTTCACACAGCCTAGAGTGTGTACCTGAAGACAGCTAACTCCCAGAAAGATATGACAATACATATTTGTGATAGTATCTTATATTTTAGTGTTTGTGATTATTTTCAAAAAATGTTTTTATGAATATTTATCCATTATTTTCATGTTTGCAACCACCTGGACATATAGGTGGTTGTATATGAATTAGCTGAGGAAATCGAGAATGGAAAGAAAAAGAATGAAAAAATTAAATAATAAGTGTTAGGTGTTCTGATTCCTACTCCATATACTTTCATGAAATTATGCCACAAAGGCCCTCATCCTTGCAAAATTGTTTTAAAATAATCTATGGCTTGCCATAGTTTGCTCTTTTTTGAAAAACTAGGATGTTCCCTAAAATCAGAAAATATGACTTAAAATGCATTTCAAATCTAAGGTAAAAAATTGATTTAGTCAGTGCAAATAATTTTCAAATACCTTGACATCAATATTTTATAAAACTAAATACCCTCTTGACTACATAGTCAGGAATTAATAAGCATGTTACAAAACTTCTGTTTATAAATTGAGTTTTAAGACATTATTCTCAGATCTGGGGTTAATAGCATGAGTCTTTAATGGGTGATAAATACCATGCCTCTACTCCATGCAACTTCTAAACAACCAAGTAACTGGACAAGAGAGCCGACGCTAGAGTGAATAGACAGCCCACAGAATGGGAAAAAATATTTGCTCTCTACACATCTGATAAAGGGCTGATAACCAGAATCGATTTAGAACTCAAAAAAATCAACAAGAAAAAATCAAACAACCCCATCAACAAATGGTCAAGGGAAATGAACAGAAACTTTTCAAAAGAAGACAGAATAATGGCCGGCAATAGGAAACTTAAGGTGATAGATTGTAGCAAGTAAGAGGAGGGAAGGGATAGGGACAGGGAGAGAAGTGAAGACAGGAGAGGTCTGGCAGGTGGAAAGAAAAGTGGGGATAAATAGACTAGAAATCACAGTTGTGTGGAAGCACAATCTCAATATAGTTAGTTAAATAAGGAAGTTGGAAATATCAATTGCAATTTGAGAGCAGGTTATTTAAATTAGTGCTTTTGGAGGTGAAGTGGCTTTAAATGAAGAAAAGTCCTGTGGTCTGCATGGAATGTGTACTAATGTAGAATGGAAGTGAAAATTATCGGAAAAGTGGAAGTGTATTAATTGAGGTAGAAATGGTGTCTACATTCATGGAGTCAGATGAGCACCAGGGCTATATTGAGGAAATATTAATAAAAAATACTATGAGAGCCTTTGATATTGTATGTGGGATTCCTTAATATAGGTTTAATCGCTGTAAATAATCCTGTACTTTTTTGTCACCATGAGTATAGAAATCATGTCTATTTTGTTTATTGTTGTAGCTCTATAATTTAGCTCAGTACCTGGCACACAGAAGGGGCTTAATGAATGTTTAAAAAGGAAGGAAGGAATTGGTAGTCACCCTCCAAGATGACTCCCAATGAACCTTGCTGCTGGTATTCTCATCCCTGTGTAGTTGCTTCTCACATTTACCAGGGTTTGTCTGTGTGATCAAAAGACCAAAAGGCTATGGTGGAAGTGAAAGAGTGCCATTTCTGAGGTTAGTTTATAAAAGTCTACAGCATTCATTTTGGACCACTTGCACTGGGGGAAGTCATGTGGTGAGCAGCACATGGTGAGGCATGAACACCTACTGCCAACAGCACGTGAATGAACCTGGAAGCAGATCCTCCAGCCCCACTCGAGTCTTCAGAGACTGAAGTCTGCCTGGTCAACAGCTTGACTGCAACCCCATGAAAGACTCTGAGCCAGAATCACTCAGCAAAGCCAATTCTGGATTCCTAATCCTCAGAAACTACATGATACAATGATGTTAGTTGATTTAAGCTGATAAATTTTGGGGTAATTTGTTATGCAGTAACAGATCGCTAAGACAGATTGTAAGCTGTTATTGCTGAACGTTTCAGAATTTTTTTCCTTTACTAACTTTCCCCCATTTGTGCAGACAATCAATAACAATGCCTCCTCTCCTTTCTCTATATTGTAATAATTTTAAGAGTCTGATATATCTAATTTAGTAATCAAAAAGCAGGAGTATGAATTTTATGTTTGACATTATAAAATACCTCTAAATTTTGATTTAATAACTTACTTTCTCATTTTGTGAGATACTCTGTAGGCTGATACAGATGGTGCAAAGAATTTCAACATTGTAGTGATTTCCCAATCCACATTGGATTATTGCCATATTTGGCATATTGTTCAGTTTTCCTCATGAGCAAAGCAAGGCAGTGTAAGTCATAATTGACAGAAGCCAGAAAATGCACTTTCAGCATAGGGTGGCTCCACCAGTGCTTAGTTTTTTTCATTTCATTTCTACTTCAGTCTAAGCAATTAAAGCCTCAATGATAACAAATTCAAAAATAAATTGGAGACTTAACTTTAGGGGTAATTAACATTGGATGTCGTATAATTTCTGATTAAGTCAAATATATATGGCATTGCTTAAAAAAACAAAGCACTACATGATAGAACCTATTAAACTAAATTATATTTAAAATTTGTTATATTGGAAGAAATACTCCCCATTATTTTTAGAATGGGAATATCCATTTTCAACAGGTATTTTAGACAATAATTTTAGAATAAAATTTTTAATGAATATTAAATTAAGACACAAGTAACAAAATAACAGCTACTTTATAAAATATAGTCTTATTATATGGGGTTTCCCACCATTATCTGTATAAAAAATATAGTGACATGCAACAACCAAAATTTCAAATATCACTATTGTTCCCTTTACATATACAAAATGCCTAATGTCTTCTTTGTATCTTGCTTAAGGATAATACATATTACAAATATAGACCTATATTCATTTATGAAATTGAGTGAATACTGCAGGATTATTATATATTTTCTGCCTAATTTCTCATATTTATGAAAAATATGATAATGATAATCATAAACATTTTATATGATATGCTCTAACATATATGTAATTATCAGAAAAGTTTATACATATTTTATGTAGTATTACTCTATGTTATACTAATATATTGTGATCTAGTTTACATTTGTTTTATAAAATAGATATATGACATTCACTTCTTTGGTTAGATTTGACTCATAAGAGAGATTACTTTGAAGCACAATTAGCATTGTGAAATTTGTTCTAAAATCATTTCAACACACATTTAAACTTGTTCTTGTTCACCCACAATGTAGGCCTGCTTCATTGTACTTTGCAACTCATCTATCCTGACTGACAGCTTAAAAAGATCAACACATCAGACAGGATAATAGAAGGCCTATGATTCTTAATCAAAAACCCAATTCCGTAATATAGAGCACACTCGGGTATATCCAACAACCACTGCTGAAAAAAAATTTAAACAAAAATGCACTACCCTGAAATAAAAAATTAAAAAAAAAACGCATTACAAGAATAACAGCTGAAGCTATAAATGGTCTGAATTGCTTATATATATGCATGTTTGCACTAAAGATTCCACATTCCCACACTAAATTTATAGAGAGCAAAAATTTAACGAATACACACATATACAATGTAAGTTTCATCTAATGTTCAACTGCCTGATTTCAACCAGTATTTGTTAAATTAGAGGCTTCAGGAAAGGCACAAACATCTCTCATGCTTCTTGGTACCTCCCTTCTTCTCCCATTCACATGGTGTCTGTTACAATGTACAAGGCAAGTGCTTAATAAATATTTTTATTTGAAATGACAATGGCTATGTGAACATCTTTTTCTCAATCTTCTGATAGTTTTTTATTAGATGCTAGGCCTTTTTCTGTGTATTAACTGGGTTAGAGATATACTGTGATTATATTTATTTATATTCCCAATGCTAAATATTACTTCAGATATATTTCTTCTATCAATAAATATCATGAAGATAGAGATACGATAACTTAACCATTAAGTGAAGAACACTCAAGTGAATGCAGAAAAATATTTTTAATGGATTTTGGCTCCACTGAATATAAAAATACCATGTGGGTAGATTACCGTATTTGGCTATTTGTTCAAGAGAGCTCTCAATACCCTTAACTAAGGCACTAGAGCTAGGCTCACACATGAGACAGGGTCGGCCAACTCAACTCACCAAGCACCTGTGCTTCCCTTGTGGTGTATAAAGAGCAGTAGCCCAGTCCCCTGTTTGTTTCCATTCTTGTTGCTCCCGATCATAAATGCATCCTTATTAATTTTAAGTATTGTACTGAAAATTTACTAAGAAAAATTGACATTTAATGATTGAGAACAAGGGGAAATTCCAAATTTTTTGTAATTTCAGAAAGATTATACATTTTTGTAACTTTGTCTTTCCTTCTGGGGGGCTGCATGTGAGACAGGTTGAAGCTCCATCTTCCACTTTTATTCCACCCACTGGGAGAGTTCACCAAACTTCCACCATTCTTCCTGCCCACACTTTTGATTGGTATCATTCCATAAAAAGTAATCATCTTGGTGTGTAGGTCTTTGGAAGAAATCAGGACAAAAGCAATTGTTCTCTAGTCTCAGAGGATAATTTACATTTCTCTCAGTTTGTATGTATATATATTTTTATCTGGTCTACTCACAGAAAAGGCCTTTTATAGGCATCTTTTCATAATACAATCCTATAAAAATGATCATGCTCTTTAGTTTTAATTTTGTTTCGATTAATTTATCCTCAGGAGAAAAAAAACTAAAGATAACTTTATGCAGGTGGGCCAGCACTGCAACATTATTGATACCATAAAAATTGGGAGCAATCAATTAAAAATTCACCATAGGGAAATGTTTAATAAAATTGTGATTTAGTCACTTGACAGAATATCATGCAAACATTACATTATAGTTGTAAATACTGGATTGTAAAGTACAAAAGTCTGTATTTTTATGTGAATTTAAAGAAAATATGAATTCAAAAGATGTTTAAGTGAATTACAAAGAAGAAAAAGAGATATAATATAAAATTGTATTAATACTTGCACCATGATGCAAGTATTAAATTCTACATTAGGGTTTTTTTTTTTTCCTATGGGTGTTTTGTTGATTTTATTGTGACAGGTTTATGGGACTTTTTAAAAATAAAATACTGTTTTTATGAGGAAAGAGAGAGAGAAGGAATGAAAAGTATGCACTTTCCTCAGTTTTCTCTTGGGTAAAATGAAAATTAGCCTTAATCGGTTGCAGTGAAGATTAAATCAGATACTGCACTAAACCAGCACAATTAACCTACTCTGAGAAGTGAATGCTGGCTGGTCTGTCAGGCTTCTTCACTCTTGGTGTGACTTCCTTTGCACATCAATCTTACATTAAAACTGGACAGTAGCAAAGATGACTAACCACATGCTATGTACTTTAAGGAACTTCAAATTGAGTTCTCTCTCATAAATTTTAAACCTGATAAGAAGTATGTTAAAGGAAATCAGGCTATAAATCCATAAAATCCTGTATATTCCATGCAATAAAAAAATGTTTAAACACATACACAAACACACACATATGTTGCTATGTGGATATACAGTCTAAAGACAGAAGGAAATATACAGTCTAAAAATATAACAATGTCTATTGCTAAGTGGTGTTCTCATCTGTAGATTATATATTTGTCCTTTATGGTTCTTGTTTTTTCTAATTTTTCTATGTATGTATTATTCTATAAACAAAAATATTGCTCTTAATGTCAATTTTAAAAACATATTTTAAACATAATGAAATATAATGCTGAATCAGGGAGTTTGGCAGCAGAAAGCAGAACCTACTAACTTATTTAGGAAAAAAGAGAAACCACTTCCATCATATATCCCATTTGAATATAGTTGCTATTCTTTCTACGCCAATGATAATTCTTGGAAAGTTAGATTGTATGGACTTTAGAATATTGCCTATAATTATTTTACCCCCAAAAAGTTTTCTTTGTGCTGAAATCTGTATGGTGTCTTATAATTGATCATTACTACTGGAACATTTTTATTCCTGGGATATGAAAAGGAGCAGTCATTTATTGAACATATGCTATATTGGGAACTGTGTTAGATAATTCTATAATACAGTCTAATCCTCTCTTCAGCTATAGAAAGCATTAAGCAATCATATCACTTAGATTTTCATGGCACTTCAAAATTTACAAAGGACATTCACAAATGTTATGTCATTTAGTGCTCATAAGAATCCTGTAAAATAAATAATATTAATACTATCCTCATTTACCAAGGAGGCAATTTAGGTTTAGCTAAATTGCTGAAGCTCACATAGCAAGCAAATAACAGCCAAAGTCCAGCTGAGTCTCTGTGTTGCAAAGCCCACATAGTGCTTAAGCTATATAATCCTGCCTACTGTACTTAAAGAAAACGTTCATTAATTGACATCACTTTGCTAGAGTTCATTCTTTCCTTTCGCTCTGAGCAAGAATGGCTCAATTTCAGGCAAAGCCAGCACTTACTCTTGTTATGCTGCATTCCTGATTGGCTGTCTATAAAATGTAGCTATCATCACTCTAAACAAAGATTGAAGCTTCACCTTGCTAAGTGAGCAACCTAATATAAATAATCAATTTATGCAGTACAACACAATTTTACTTTATTTTCTTTTGCTGTGATGTTATTATCTTCCAGAAATTACAGCTCTATCATTTTAATTTTTGCAGAAAATGGTATTGTAAAATATTGATAACAGGCATTGCAAGATACATAAGTGAAGAAAACTCTCTTCTATCAACATCACACTGACAGTAAGCTTGTTAAGACCAAAAGCGGTGGTCAAAATTAGCCCTAAGCACTAGACACAGAAGCAATGGAGTTGTCTTTTGTATAGTCTTGTCATTGAGAAACATCTAACGTACTATCCTGTTAGGAAAAAATGTAGGGGAATTAAAAAAATAGAAGACCCTGTTATGAAAAAATTAATAGATCAACAAGTCTATTTTTCATAGAAAAATAAATTCATATTTGAATTTACTTCAGAATGATAAAAAAGAAAAGAAAAATGACAAGGAATGAAAAGGATTTTTGCTAGAAATAGATGTAGTTTCAAGGCAAGTTCCTTAAATAGAATCAGAGACCATTAAAAAGGGAAATGATGTTACAAAACTGTAAATCATTGGTTATGATATCATTTAACCCTGTCTCCTGAGAACATATGATGTGTGTGAGTGTTAAATATAAAAAATATAAAAAATTAAATTAAATACAGAAAGTATAAGAAATGAAAATTAAAATTCTCCAAAATATAAGTGTGATCTATTTTATTGATGATCTTATGTAAGTATTTTTCCTATAAATCTTAATTTAACATTTTATTGTTTATCACACAGAACCATATGTTATGAAATATACCTTAGAGTATATTCATTTGAAGATATATACATTCTTTCTTAGCCTTGAATAATTAGCATTTGAAAACCTGTATAAACTTGTAGGGGCACAAAAAACAAATATGTTTGTACTCTTATGTTTGAGGACAAAGATATAGACAATCAAAAGGCACAGGTAAAAAAAAATGGACAAAACAATTATCATCAACTGATCTCTCAGAAAAACTCTATAATTTAACTAGGAGAAAAAAACCTCTTTTCCTAGGAGATGTTAATAAATAATAGCCAGCTCAGTTTAGCATATTATAGGATATTGAATGGAATTTTTCTTGTTATCTCAGAACTTTAGCTAAAGTTCTATGCCAAAAATTAAATGCTCCATTCTAAATAGAGTCCCTCAAAACAAAATTAGGGTGAGATCCTTAACAGTAGGAGGGTATAAAACCCTTTCTGGGACCACTAACTAGGGAAAGGAAGACAGTGGTCAGTTCTCCAGCTCGTGTGTTGTTTGTGTTGAGAAGGTTTTCTTTCTTTGTACATGCCTTTCTTTTCCAAAGCCAAGTGATTAGTGTGGGGAGAATGATTCTAAATGAATCATTTCTAAACACGTGTGGTGCCATCCACTTAAAGATATTAACTGTGGTAGATTAAACATAAAAATTTATCCCTACTCCTCATAGAAGTCCTATTTCAACAACAGTTAATAGGAAAATATTTTTAAAAAATGATATCACCAGGACAAAAAAAAAAAAGACAAATCATTGCAAAAGTGCACAAATAAAGAAAAATCATAATTGAAAATCAGGATAATGTTAACTGATCTACCTATCCTGAGAGTGTTGAATTCTAAAGTGGCAATGGTGAAAGCCAATAAGCCACCTACTTACACTACAAATCCTTAAAAATTCTTTACTAACAGGTAGCACCAAGCGTTTTTGGAAACAAGAGGAAAGATGATTCAAAAAGCAAAAGATTATCTCTAAAACTAATAACTAAATTTAAAAAATGGCCAAAAAACCTGAATAGACTTTTATGCAAAAAAAGATGTACAAATGGCCAAAAAGCATATGAAAAATGCCCAACATCACTAACCATCAGGAAAACGAAAAACAAAGCCACAATGAGATATCATCTCACAACTACCTGGATGGTACTGTACAAAACAAAATCTACAGACGAGTGTTGGAGGGAATGTGGAGAAAAGGGAATTCTTGCACACCGTCAGTCAGAATGAAAATGGTGCAGCCACTATAGAAAACAATATGGAAGTGCTTCAAAATATTTGAAATAGACCTACCATATGATCCAAAAATTCCATTTCTGGATATATATACCAAATAATTGAAATTAATATCTTGAAGAGATATTAGCCCTGTCATGTTCATGGCAGCATAATTCATAATAGGCAAGATATGGACACGAACCAAATGTTTATTGACAGATAAATGGATAAAGAAAATGTGGTACAAATACAGTGGAATATTATTCAGCCTTTAAAAAAAGGAACATCTGCAATATGCAACAATATGGATGAAACTTAAGGGTATTACGCTTATGCTTATGAAGTCAGTCAGTCATAGAAAGACAAATATTGCATGATTCCACTTATGTGAAGTATTTAAAATAGCCAAATTGATAGAGAAAAGAAGAGGAATAGTGGTGGTTCCTGGGGGCTGAGTGGAGGGAGAAATGGGTTGTTATTAATCAATGGCAATAAATTTTCAGTTAAGTAAGATAAAAAGCTCTAGAGATCTACTGTACAACCTTGCACCCATAGTCAACAACACTGTACACTTAAAAATTTGTTAAGAGGGTAGATCTCATGTAAAGTGCTTTTACCACAATAAAATAAAATTAAAATTAAAAAGGGAACTGATTACCACAAAATCTCATTAAAAAGAAGCTGGAATCCTAGATCTTTCCATTCTTGACTCATTCAGATTACTATCCCTTCCCTGACCCAGTAGAACGGTTTCAGTCTTTGGGGAGGGCAAAATAGATGGTGAAAGACACCATTCCTGGAATAAGAATAGGATCCTATTTTTAAAGTACATTCAGAGAACAAAAAGAACTCCTGAAAATTAAAACTATGGTAAGAGAAACTATAAACTCAAAACATGTGTTGGAAGAGAGTTGAGAAAAATCTTCTGGGAAACAAAGAAAAAAAATATAAAAAAATTAGAAAAAAAATTAGAGGGTCAATCTACAAGGTCTAATAGTCAAATAATGAGAATTCAGGGGGATGAAAGAAAATAGGATGGAGGAAATTATCAAGGTAACACTTCAAAAATATTTTACAGACTGAAGCATAAAAATGTACAGATTGTAAGATCTAACTTAGTGCCAGGAGTGAGGGAGAGAGAAGGGGGAGAGAGAGGGAAGGAGGACGGAGAGAGGGAGTGAGACAGAGGGTATCAGGAATCTGAATGGCTTTGGAGGTGACAACATGCTCAAGAAAATAGAGAATAAAATAGAGTGATGCCTTCAAAATTCTGAGCGAAAGCTGGCATTCTGTCCCCTGATCAGACATCTGCTTGTGTTGTAGAATTGCTAGTCTGCACCTTTGCCTGCCTGAGTCAAGGAAAGTAAGCACAAGACTGAAAGAAGAACAGGCAGCCAAGTGGAGCAGCCAGCAGCACTGGGCACCGCGAGGATAGAAGGGTTGTCTAGTGTGTCAGTTTTCTATAGCTGCCAGAGCAGATTACCATAAAATTAGTGGCTTAAAACAACACAAATTTATTATTTTACATTTTTGTAGGTCAGAAGTCTGGCATGGGTCTCACTAAGCTAAAGTCAAGGTGTCAGTAGAACTGCCTTCCCTTCTGGATGCTCTAGGAAATGATCCATTCCTTTGCTTTTTCCAGCTTCTAGGGAGCCACCCACATCCTTGGCTGGTGACTCTCTTCTTCCATCTTCAAAGCCAGCAGCAGCTGGTAGTGTCCGCTTCATATCATGTCAATCTGACTTACTTTTCTGCTTCCCTCTACCACTTTTAAGTGCCCTTGTGGGGCATAACATATTCACAGGTTCCAGGAATTAGGGCATGAAAATCTTTGGCGGGGGCGGAGAGTTGAGGAGGGGGCAGTGTGAGGGACTGTTTTTCTGCTCAACACTCCTAGGGATGGAATGGACAACTAAAAAGATGGCTGAGCTTCAAGTGCTTCACCCAGTAGAGATTTCCACTGGTAAACTGTAGGGTAACCAGCCACAAGGATCTCTGGAGTGGATCAACGGTTGTAAGCCTTAAGGAGGAAAGGTGGAGACAACTCTGGATCATGCATATCAGAAAACTCTGTAGTGAAGAACCAAGAAAGAATCCACATATTCAACTACCCCTCAAGAGATAGATTTTGAATATCTACAAAAGGCACAAACACCCAATCAGTGATAGTCAGACAAATGGCCGGAACCAATAAGAAGAGGATTACGTTGTCATGTAGATAAGTGATGAGATACTTGCCACTTTTCTCTGATCACTTTATCTCAAGCCTAGAAGAGTCAGAGCTCTTGGAGAATTTAAGAAATCCAATAAGAATATTCCACAGCCAGGGTACTTGAGTCTCTCCAACCTCAGGGGATAGTAGAGGGGAAAATAGTTTGAATCCATATGATATTGAAGTTGTAGACTTGATTGAAGTAAGGTATAATAAGCAAAAGTGCCTGGAAAACTTACTAACTCTGACAAAAAAAGGAATTTACAACATAGTAACTATTGAAAACAGTTAATGGAAAAAAATTAGTTCTCTCATATTTTTACCTCTATGAGTCTATGTTCTTCAGTAACCTGTTACGAGTATATGAAAATCTGGAAAGACAATTCAATTTATAATCTAACCTAGATTATATTAGCTCTGGGATATGACCGAGAGGAACACAAAGTCCTCAACTGAGCTGAAACCATGTTGTTTCCTCAGGCTTTTTCCAGCAATAGTTCTTTTTGAAACTGTAGAATGAAAGAAATGTGGCTCAAGTTAAAAGCGGTAAAATTGTGTTTTTTTTTTAATTTTCTAAGTAATGACAGAATGATTGGTGCTGTTATAAATACAAGCAGGCAAGAGTTCGTGCCTTTGTGATCTTAAAGTATATAAAAGTCATCAACATTTTACTTTTCAAAGGTGAAAAAAACTAGGAAATAATCAGAGAAGCGATTTGCTCTTGTAATAAGTACTATTTGCTTTGCTGTCATTTTCAGTCCCTTCACCCTTATTCATCCACCCTTTCAACTCCTGCAGAAGCCTTCAGGGATGGAACAACATCTCAAAGATTAATGGAGGATGTGGGTTAACACTTTGTGAGCTGTTTCAGCTCTGACAGTGGAGGCTTTACGTATTTTTCCCTGAAAGATGGAAGAATATTTTCTAACATTCAGAACCTAAGAAAAGATAGCAAAACAATTATCAAACCGTTATGTAACCAGAAAGCTACACTCCAATTGCTTTGGGTTTTTTTCATATGTTATTTTGTAATCTCATATTCTCTCTCTCTCTCTCCCCTTTCTCTCCCTCTCTCTGCCCTCTCCCTCCCTGCCTCCCTCCTCTCTTTTTGTTCTCTGTGTAGGAGACACCTCTATTGCTACCCATATTTGTTTCTCCTCTTCTTCTAGGCACACTGCAAAACCAACAGAGTTGAAAGGGAAGTGATATATGCCATATCCGTGAGGAGATATTTAAGCAGACAATGCAAGAACAAACAGCACTCTTTTTCTCTGAAATTGTGAAAACACATTTTGAGAAGGAGATGCCAAAAGCTGAAAGCATCTTGGGTTATTAAGAAACACACCCAAGACAGCGCCCCTGGAGAGTCACTTGAACCCGTAACAGGCTTCAAGTGAGCAAGAAATAAATTTAATTTTCCTTGTTACTGCAACATTATCTGACCAACATCAGCCCATTCTGACTGACATACTCACTTTGCATTACCTATTTATGCATTTTTTTAAATTTTAATTTGCCCTCATCCTTAGACACTTCTTTGTGTTCTTAAATATGTTTGATTGATTTTCAAATTTTAATTTTCCAAGTGTGTGCATGTGTGTGTGTGTGTGTGTATGCACAGGTGCTATGAAGAACAGTTTCATTGGAATGTAAAGTTAGCAGGAAACTTGTCAATACAGTTTGAACTGCAGGTGCTCACTAGGTGACATGGTAAGTACTGGGTACTGCTGCTTGAGAAAGATGCCTTCTTATGACTATCTAAATTCAAGGTGTGTTTATGGAAAGAAGATACACACTAGAATCAGAGAAACTCAAGTTTTAATTCCAGTTCCACTACGACAATTTCTTTGGCTCTGAGTAATGCTAAACTCTTCAATTTTTGGCGAACATCTGCAAAATGGGGAAATGATACATCTTATTTGTGGTATTTGGGAGTGATTAAAGATAACAGATGCAAAAATATTTGGCACAGAGTTAGTAATCCATAAAAGATATATATTACTATTATTATGTGCTGTTTTTCTGATAAGATTTTGGAGGTTAACCAGATGCTAGAAGCTTCAGAAAAGAAAACAAGGGTCTTAATATTGCCCCTTTGTTCTTCAGCCTTGAGTACTGGATAAGGAAACCCAAGCTATGCAGGCTGTGAAGGATCAGAGACCTACGTTAAACACTCAGGTAACTTGCCTACTTTGTTCATCTCATTCACATTTTTAGAATTTTATTTTTAAAAGCGTTAGCTTGGCTTGTCCATGTGGTCTTAAAATATTGCCTTAGCACACTCTGTGTTTCTTTAAGCTTCCCTTTTCATCTTTTGCCACCTCTGTGCTTCGTGTCCCTGTGTATCTCTTGTTATTTGTATATTTGTTTTATTTTTCTTATTATTGGTTTCTACTTATTCTTCTTAACATAGTTTTCTTTTTATCTTCATTCTTATTAGCTTTTAAGACTTCCTCGTTTTATCTTTATAAAAATAAAGTGCCTTATATATTTATCACAATGTTTAAATTAATTTATTCTTTTTACTTTTGTTCAATATAGCTTTAGCATTTTTATTACTTTAATGTAAAGGTCTTAAAAGTCTTTTTCTTATAATATTTTAGAACACTGGTGTTATCTACCATCTTTTTATCTTTTATTCCTTAGTTCCTCACCTTGCTATGTAGCAAGGCCTGGCTCCATCCTGGATTATTCTGATTTCTTACTAAAGGATTTGTTCAGCTGCTACAACAGATAATATTTATCTTTGGGTGAAGGTTGGTCTTTAGTTAGGTAAAACACTTTTAAGGGACTTTGGGTTTGTAAAGTTAAGGTCCATGGCTTGGTCTGGAAAGGAGAGTTCGAGACAATTAGTACTAAATTGAAGTACAATTAAAACATTCTCTAATTTGTAAGCTTCTTGTGGAGACTACATTTTTCCCATACTGTGTGCACAATGTCTAGCACAAGTGCAAAAAAAAAATATCTGTAGAATGAATGAACCGTGTCAGTCTAGAAGCTAAGGCTGTAGCCAGCAAATTGAACTCCCTCCCTGTAAAAACTACATGGAACCTTCCGTGATATATGGCATGATGTTTTATATTTTTCTTTCTGCAATATAATTCCCTCATTCTCCTTACATCTTCGGTGGATTTTATAACCACTACAGTCTAGCTATGCAGTTACTTTCTGTAATCACACAGGATGGAATCTCAGAGTATTCCAGTTTGAATTTTAGAAGAAGGATTGGTCCATGAAGCTGAAACCCTTAATGTCAGTTGGGTTTCACATGTCTGTTTTGTTTGTGCTCAGCCCCTAGTGTCAGGCATGAGGCAAGGATTTGGAGAGAGCATGTACCTTCCCACCATTCCCTGGGGGAGGCAAGGTCTCTTTCTGCTCAACTCTCCTGTACTGCCTTCCCAAATCATTTCAAGGATTATGTTCCAAAATATCTCTCTACTGGGTAACCAAAGAAAAACAAAAGCCATAAATCTGTCTCGGGCTCATAATAATCTTATTTGGGAAGACAGCACATTTGAATTCCTGGAATAGTGTTTATTTCTTGCATCACGCACTGTTCATATTATTGACATTTGCTATTGAGTAAGCTTTGTAAAATTCCCAATGTGAATTTTGCTTTCAGGAAAGCAAAGTAGGCACAAATTTCCTGCTCTGAGTTTGGCAAGGAATTAGTTGGTGTGGAATCTCCTAAATGTCCTCAGGGAGATGCAGTGCAGATTAATGATTAAGTATGTGGAATGTGGTACCACATTGCCTGGATTCACACCCAAGGTCTGTCACTTAGGATTTGTGAGACTTTAGACAATCATTCTGCCTCTGTTTTCCTGTGTAACTGGGGAGATGGTAATGATACCCACGTCACAGGTTTGCTGTGAGGATTAAACAATTATATATGATGGCTTTAGAACAATACTTGGCACTCAATAGATGCCAGGTAGGTGTGGCTGTAATCACTATTATGATAGAAAGAGACAAAGTAGAGAGCTGATGATTAGTTTTCAGGAATCTTAGTTTATACTAGTTTCTCAATTGTACATTTTCCATTTGAATCATATCCTTTCTTATGAGAGTAATGAGAGAATCCTCTAGGGCTATCGGCTTCCTCAGCTTCTGTTTTTATTTTAAGGAGCAGAAGAAGCTGTCTAGAAATAATATAGGAAAAGGGTATGCTTAGGGAAAATTGCTAATGGCAAATGTCAGGCTTTGCAATAGCTCAGAAATAGAGATGTTTATTAACTCTCAAAATTTGAAATAACTAAAGGCCAAATACTACCACTGAAAATTTCAAGGAAAATTTGAAGTCTTTGGGTTTGGCTGGTCCTCTGCTTGAATGGATTTGGGGAGGAGGGGCGTTAACGGTGAAGGACGAGAAGAAAAGAAGATTAAAATAAGCCAGGAATACTCTGGAGGTGTTCTAGACCTGCTACTCCAAGCTGCCAGTTGAAGAATTGCAAACTAAAAAATCAATGAGTAAGTTCTAAGTCAAGATAAATGGGTTATGAGCAGTCTAAGTCTGCTATCAAAAACCAGCCAGTAAGTCAAGAGAAAGCAGATGCCTCCTTAGCCTGAGGGTCTAAGTTAGTGTCCAGGAACTGATAGAAACATAAAAGATGCGGGCTGGAAACTTGCTATAAGCAGGCAAGACAAGTAGCAAGTATTGGCTTGACAGCTGCCCTTCTTTAATAAATTAGTTCATATATTTTAATATTTATTAAGCCCTGATCATATGCCAGGTCCATTGATTATGTAAAAAAATGACAGAACTGGAATGGTATATAAGAATAAGCTATAAGATTTGGTGACTGATTATATGGGGATGGTGAGGAAGAAGGAGTTCAGAAGACCTCTCAATTTTGTGGACTAGGTAAAGTACTAGTTTTGGAAGAATGATGAGTTTTTAGTTTGGGGTGCATTGCATATGTAAGACCATTAGAATGTGATGTTTTCACCTTTTAAATATCACTACTTATAAGAAAGGCAGAAACCTAATTTTAGTGTTTTGAAGAGAAATTAAGAGGTGAGGTAGTGGAGTGGTTGGTGAAGAAGGTTAGGTTAGTCCAACTATTGTGTCAAGAAGGTCTTTTTAAGTTTATAGTTATAGAAACAGACAGATAGAAACATAAAGATTTAGAGAAGAGAAAGAACAAAGTAGAAAGAATAATAAAGGTAAAAAGTTAACAATGGGAGAACATGCATAAAGGATATATAGTAAATCTTTGTGCTATTTCTAAAAATTTTCAACAAGTCTGAAATTATTTCAAAATGAAAAGTTAAAAAATCAAAGCAAAAAATCTGATTAAAAATGGACAAAAGATCTGAACAGACACCTCACTAAAGAAGACAAAGATGACAGATAAGCATACGCAAAGATGCTCAACATCATAAGTCATTAGTAAATTGCAAATCAAAACAATGATAAAATACCACTACATACTATTAAAATATTCAAAATCCAAAACACTGACAACACCACACGTTGGTGAGGATATGAAGCAACAGGAACTCTAATTCATTGCTGGTCGGGGTGCAAAATGGTACAGCCACTTTAGAGGACAATTCGGCAATTTCTTGAAAAACTAAACCAGCAATTACACTCTTTGGTATTTCTCCAAATGAGCTGAAAATTTATGCCCATATGAAAACTTGCATGCAGATGTTTATAGCAGTTTTATTCATAACTGCCAAAATTAGAAGCCGCCAAAATGTCCCTCAGTAGCTGAGTGGACAAATAAACTGTGGTGCATCAAGACAATAAAATATTATTCAGTGCTAAAAAGAAATGATCTAGCAAGTTATAAAAAGACATGGAGGAATCTTAAATGCATATTACTAAGTGAAAGAAGCCAATATGAAAAGGCTTCATATTGTATGATTCCAGCTATATGACGTCTGGAAAAGGCAAAACTATGAAGATAGTAAACAGATCAATGGTTGTTAGGGGTTAAGTGGGAGGGAGGGATAAACAGGCGGAGCACAGAGGACTTTTAGGACAGTGACATTGTTCTGTGATACTGTAATGATGAATATATGTCATTATATAATACTTTTCTTAAAACCAATGGCATGTACACCAAGAGTGAACCCTAAGATAAGCTATAAATTTGGGGGAATGATGTGTCAATGTAGGTTAATCAATTATAACGAAGGTACCACTTTGATGAGAGATGTTGAGAATGGGGGAGGCTGTGCATATATGGGGCAAGAGACGTGTGGGAATTGTCTGTACTTTTTACTCCATTTTGCTGTGTACCGAAAACTGCTCTAAAATATAAAGTTTACTGGAAAAAATCTAAATAATTTTAAAATGGGTTAATCAAAAGTTTAGTTCAAGATAAATAGAGGCTCAAAAAGACTCTCAATACCCTTAATTTTAAAAATATACAAAAATTGGTTTACCTCCAAGACAAATGAACATTTCCAAATCAAGAGAGCATTGTAATAAATCATATGCTTAAGACCTGCTATAGACTGAATGTTTGTGTCCACCTAAAATTCATATGTTGGAACCTAATCCCCAATATGGTAGTATTTGGAGATGGACCTTTGGGAGATGATTAGGTCATGGGGGTGGAGGCCTCATGGATGGGATTAGTACCATATAAAGGAGGCTCCAAAGAAATGCCTTGCCCTTTGACCATGTGAGGTTATAATAAGAAGACAGCCATGTATAAGCAAGGAATTGGGCCCTCACCAGCCTCCAAATTTGCCAATGCCTTGATCTTGGACTTCTCAGCCTCCAGAATTGTGGGAAATAGATTTCTGTTGACTATAAGGCACCCAAGTTACAGTATTTTGTTATCGCAACACGAAAAGACTTGGATAAGACCTAAGAATTTTGCTACAATGAAATGCTTCTTTTAAAAGAAAAACTGAAATTTAAGTGATATCCGTTCACAAATAATTTTCAAAGTTTATCATTATTTTTTCTCTAGCCATTGTTTTAAATTGAAAATATACAAAATACAGAAGAACATTATTCTACTGATACACAGAGAAAGAATTATCCTGAATCTCGTATTATACCAAATATTCCTGATATGGAAAAATGAGTCCTACTTTTTTGTGTTCTTTAATGTAATTTTCTCACTGAATTATATACTTTGAATACAATAAGTTTAAATTATTTTATAGTCAATCATGATGAGACACTAAAAGGCTAAGTATGTAACATGCTGTGGTTTTCCTCTCAAACTTAATTATGCTTCCTTCAGATGAACTCAGGGCGCCACATCACTCTTAGTTCTGGAGCTATCAATGGTAACCCTCCTGCTTGTTCTATGCCTGATACTGGAAAAATACACTGAAAAATTAGTCATCTAGCTAAACTTCTAAGGGTCATAAGGAACAAGGATACAAAGCTCAGGCAGTTGAGAATGAATTGCTTTTTAGGGAGAAAGTTACTAGTAAGACAAACCCAAATAAAAAATTTGATTATGGTACAGAAAGTAAAATCACTCTTTAGTCCTTTCAGAAATTTCACTACATTTCAGGATTACTAAGTAGATGTCATTGTGTCAATCAGATGTGAAAAAAATTCGTTAAGTCTAAAGCACAAGATAAATTTAGCCTCATGATCTAAAATACGTGGTTTCATGTAAAATGAGATTTATTTCTTACAAACACCTTATAATTACAAAAACTGTATTTTAACTTTAAAGAAAAAACTACTACTTCCTCAGATTGTAAACACTTAATTGATTCAACTTAGTGACTTTCGTTCAAATATATATTTCAATGACAACAGATAAAAATGAGCAATAATTTATGTGAGCCAAACAGGAACAACTTATTATTGTCATACTATATGAGGCACCGATATTTTATTTCCCACTTATTTCCATATTTTATTGACTATATATATAGTATCCTGTAACCTCATAGCACTTCCACTGAGTTTTTTTAATGTAACTTACTTTTTACTGAAAGGATCTTGCAGTCATGATAGATATTTTCTGGGTTTTGCCACACATTTTAATGTTAAAGGTTAAGTTAATTTTTACATCCATTAGTGTGAGTTTTCCCCACATAGGAACACTCATCTAAAAAGGTGACATAGCACACGGGTTAAGTGTCTTTTTTAATTAAAAAGTTAACAAAGTTTCCACTTACATTTCTATCAGAAAAACCCACAAACTGGATAGTAACTAATCTCTAGGAAATATATTTAAAGCTAAGAGAATTAGAAATGTAAAAAAAAAAAAAAAGTCCTCGGATCCCATTAAGGGAGCCCTGCTACACACAAGCTAATCAATACCAGTGTTACTCCTTGACTCCAGGAGGCTGGAAGACATGCTAATAACCCCACTCAGAACATCTACTTCAAGTAGTCTTTCTCCAGTTTTCAACTCATGAATTAAGATAATATTTTGTTAATTCTGTTTCAGAAAACTTTTTGTAAGTTGTTTTATGTGCAATGCCAACTTTTAAAAGGTCACTAAAGTTAACTGGACAATAAACTAGGCAGAAACCACTTTACGAAAAGGAGGGAAAGCCCAAAATGTCACTTTCTATAGAGAATCCACAGTTCAGTTTTATTCAGAGTGAAGAAAAAAGAAACTTTTGATCATAGTCGAAGAAAATCAGCCATAGGTTTGGAATCTGTAGTCAAACTACACATGCAATGAGAACAATATTCTGCTAATACAATGGATCTGCTGCTGCATTTGTCTACTGTTTGTCTGATACTAACAATGATAAACAGCTCAGTACAACTAGTATTTGGGGCAATCCTGACAGTGTTATAGTGTCAGACACAACATTGCACTTCTCTTCACACCGCTGGTTCTCCGGGCATATCTGGGCTTCCTCCTCTTCAGTAAAGTCGTTTTTGATATTGAAGGTCTTGTGAATCTCCTTAGGAGTTTTCCCGTTGATCATATTGGCCACAGTCTTGCATGTAACATCAAGCAAACATTTGGTATCTAAGTAGTTTGCAGCTAGAATAAGTTCAAAAAGTATTCCTTGGTCAATTTTCAGGAATTCTTGGTCACAAACAGGGATATCATCTGTTCTATTTTCATTATTCTCATAGTCCTCAGGAAGAGGAGGGTCATCCCAGTGGTGGGTGCACCACTGAAAGACTTTTTAAAATATTGCTGCATCAACATTTGATGATCCCAAAGCTGTCTTTAGGGACACTTGGGTTGCTTCCATGCTCTTTATTAGTGACCATATCATACTCCTTCATTCAACAGGTACTTGATGAACAGAGACTTTCAATTTGGTCTTGACAGTCACAGACTATAGCAATTTCCACGTCAACTTCAAATATCTGTCAATTCGAACTCTGCCACTTAACTGAAGGCATGGTGTTCAGTCTGAAAGGACAGCCGCCAGAGGCTGACAAGAGCTGGGTGGCATCAGCACAATAAGAGAAAGGCAGAGGACAAGACCACCACCTGAATTTAAGAGTCAAACAGATTCCCCATTGGTATCTACCTATAGTCATGTTAGAGACACTTTGGAAATGGTTTGTGGAGTAGGAAACTCATGGAAAACCATGGACATTTCATAATCACAAATGAACAACCCTGACATCAACTTCCAGACACACCAAAATGGGCTTCCAGATTTACCAAGTTAAAATACAGAGTACTCAGTCAAATTTTAATTTCAAATAAATGATAAATTTTTCAAAATATGAGTATGTCCCAAATATTACATGGGCATGCACTAAAAATTATTTTGTAATTTAAAGTTTTCACTATACTAAAAATGTATTCATTCAATTTATTCATTAAATGTAGTGCATTGTAGTACACTAAAAATTATTCTGTACTAAAAAATATTATTCATTATTTACCTGAAATTCAAATTTCACTGGACATGCTCTATTTTATCTGGCAATCTCATGCTAAGACATTTTAGTAGCAATATTTTTCTCTCTTATTAGAATGTGATTCCCTTTATGGTAGGGATGAAGTAATTCATACTTAAGCAGTACATCATACATAATGGGCACATAATAGAAATGAACGAATGTAAAGTATAAATTTTTAAGAATCCCAAATTCATTCTCCCCATGAAAACTCTTGAGTTTTGAAATTTTTGTCAAATCCTCAATTAAAGTAACCATTATCTACCTCTAGAAATATTCTTTACCTTTGTAGGTCCAATTAATATAATTACTTCTTATTCTTTGTTTAAACTTTTCCTATTAAATGGCAGGTTATACTTATTGAGAGTGATATTACTCCCAGAGCTTTGTTTTATACATGAGTTTGGATTTACAAAATGCTTCAGGATGGTATGTAGATGAGAAGAAAATAGATCTAGTTCACCATGTTAATGCTTTAGATAGATGTACTCTCTGTCTCTGTCTCTCTGCCTCTTTCTGTCTTCTCTCTGTCTCTGTCTCTGTCTCTCTCTCTCTACACACACACATACACACACACACACACATTCAGACTCTGAATAAAGGCATGTAGTTTTACAAGTTTATAAATTCAACTCACCATAGCTAATGCATGTTAATCAGGTAACACATCTCAGAAATGACCATGACCCCAGTAAAATTGTGAAATACGAGATACAATATGTTTCTGATGTGCCTGTCCTTCTGATGTCTTCTTTTCTTTTATACCTGAGCTGTTTCAGTGACCTATTTTCCAAGGAACTCAACCTCCCACTCCATTATCGCTCCCCGTGACTATCAGAACCACATCAGTTGGTCTTCCAGGTCAGTTTTCCATAACTGTCACTCAGTCTCACAGAATTGGTTGCTATCCTGCTCCTTGTACAAACCACAATAGCAACGTGACTACTCCCTCCAGGTAACTTTTGTGACTTCCCAGGCGAATGATTATAACCTTAACTATGAGAAACAAATTGTCAGAAAACATAGATTCGTTTTCCATTTTACCAGAGAAACTTTTATTTCAACAGTGCTTTTGTTTGGTGACCTGACTCAACAAAATGACTAGTGATGTCACTTTCTGGCCAAGTAAGAGAAGAGTTAATGTGATAGTTGTTGTGGCTGTTGGACTATTGCAGGCTAGCGGGGTATCCTTGATAATTGGGACCTCCAGGAACACCATACACTTCCCTGAGCAAACCTACCTTCCTCCAAATAGTTGAAGTTGTTGGAAGTTCCGTCCATGGTTTCCCCTTGTGTAATATTTCAGGTACAAGCTGATCCACTAAGAAATCGATGTTTGCCACAGTCTAACCACACTCAATCTGTTCAAATTTAATTCATGCAGGATATTATTTTTATAACATAGGACATCTGCTTCTTTCATTCTTTTCCCCACTGCCTTTGACATCTATTTTTTCCTGTTAGTCCTTCTTGCTTGACTACACATCTCTAGGAAACTTTCCCTTCCTACTCCAGTCAATATTAAATAAACACTTTGTCTGAACTCTCAGTGCATTTTCAGTTTATACACATACACACTTCCATTTTCTTCCTATGTGGAAACACATATGAGCAACTATCAATTCCCATAATATTTCTTGTAAAGGTTTCAGCATTTCTATTTCTATTCACAGAAGAATAAAATCGAGGATCAACTTCTTAATATTGGTATGTATTCCTGAATAAACACTCTAAAGAGTTTCAAAAGCTGTTATTAGACAACTATAATTAATTCCTGAAGCAATAACAAACTGCATCATTAGCTCTGCACATTTAGCCAAGTGTCCAGAGGCTGTGGATATTAGTGAGAACTGATAGTAACACTTTATAACCCAACTTTGTATGCAGTAAGTTTTCTTTAAATTTTTTAAAGCTAGAATACTATTTTTTTTTTGACACTAGAATAGGGCACAGGAGTACACACTGTACAGATACCTACATCAAATTGTTACTAAGAACATATGGGATAATTCCAGAACTTGGCTTTCTGTGCCTTAGACGGGACTCCTAAAAGGCTCCAAATTGGGTCTCATATAAGAAGAAAAATGTACTAATAGTTAAAGAATATCATATAAATGAAAATCTCATGAATTTTCAAGGCTGGGTATAGTCAGGCATTTACAGAATAACACATTACCTTCTTGTTTCCTTTAGGCTTCAATAAATTCAACAAACATTTAGGAAACTTTTTTTTTTGTTATTGTGCTAGGAGCTGGGCTTATATATCGTTTATATGCGCTTCAATCAAGCAATTAAAAAATCTTGCTGTGGGGCCCTGTGCTAGGAGGCACTTGGGTAGTTAGTTCTGTCCTGCAGGACCACCGCAGTGTTCAAAGTTCCCCCACAGCTCTGCGCAGCAAGATGGTTTATTGGGGTCTAGTGAAGGGGCAAGGTCAGAGTGGTCACAACCAGGGCTGGAGATCTGGAGTCAAGTGCCTCAAAGGTAATGGGGTCTACCACTTAGGTTATTTGGAAAATGGAAAGAAAAGCGGGGACGAGAACCCCACATACTCAGGCGCCCCCGCCACTTTCCGATTGGACTCACCAAGCATCTACAGGGAGAACAACAATAAAATGAGAAACATTCCCGAGGTGAAACCCACAGGTCAACCTCTGGCTGTGCGGGACAATGAGGGCACGGAGGACTGGCCTTCTCTTCTCCTCCAAAGTGATGCAGGAGTCTTAAAGAAGAGACATTTCTCTCCGGGAAGACTCTAAACCCCGGCGGGTTCCACAAACTCCGGGGCAGCGAAACCACTGGCAGCGGACCGAGGGAGGAGTGTCGCTGTGTGAATCGCTACGTTGGGATCCGGACCCGGAGCGACAGCCGCGCCCCTCCGCCCCCCGCGCGACCCCGGGCCGCAGCACGCTCCCCGCCGCGCCGTCCTGCGCCCCCGCCCCCGCCGGCAGCCGCGGCGCGCACAGCCCGGCCCGAGCGCGCACCCGGCACTCAGGCGCCGCGGGCTCGGAGCGCTCAGACCGCGGCCGCCGCAGCCGGCGAAGCAGACAAACTCCGCACGGCCGCCGACATGCGCCGGGGCTAGCGGCTCCGGGTCCCCCGCACCGCCGCTCGTCGCGCTCTCTCTCTCTCTCTGACACGCACACGATCTCATATCTGTACGCTGGAGGATTAAAAAAGAACATTTCCTTCGCGCCCCCTCCCTCGCCACCCTGCGAAGCAAAGGAGCCGCGCGCTGAGGGGCCCGGACCGTCTGGAAATGCTCATCCTAAAGCGCCTCCTCGCTTGCATCCAGCTGCTGTGTGTTTGCCGCCTGGGTGAGTGATAAGACCTCGGTGGGCTTTCGTCTCCGCGATCGGTGGGACGCGGGTTGGGGGATTTCAACGCATTCGCCACTTGCTGCCGTCGCCACCTAGCAAGGAGGAAAAAGGGACCGTCCACTCGGCTCCCGCGGTGGCGGCGGCGGCGCGATGCATGTCAGCTGCGTGGGAGACACGCGCCCCCTCCCCGCCTCGCGCCGCCACCTTCCCTGCGCCCGCGGGGGAACGTGCCCCCGACCCTGCAAGACACAGGCTGGGTCATTAGGTCCCTGCGCCGCGGTTCTTCTCTCCTCTTTTGCAAAGTGTGGACGTAGCCTTTCAGATATACATAACGAAGATAAATAAATGACCAGAAACACAGCTGCGGTCCGGGGCTACATGCTACACTGTATTTTTATTGTTCATTTTCATGCTACAGGTATTATGGGCTTAAATGAAAAATACACGTGTCTGGTGTGAATTGCGCACACACACACTCACACACACCTGAAAGGTAGTAAATGGAACAAGCATCAACCTGACTTTTTAGTGTTTTTTAGTACTTTCAATTTAGTCACATTCAAGTCTGGGCAGTTACTTAAAAAAAAAAAAAAAGTTCAATCAAAATCTCTATCTGCATTCTGCCACTGCCGCCAAAGCCACAGGAGAGCTGCAGGTCCGTGTATTTATTCATGGATTCGTCTTTCATCCACCACTCTCCAGGTTACAGATTTAAAACTGAAATTGCATTCTGAAATAGCCGGTTTGAGCATTTACCTGGGATGCAGATTCAAGTTTTCCCGTCATTTTCCGGAAAAATTGTAAGATTGGATTTTTTCATTTTATTTTTTTCCTTCATGAATATTTTGCATAGCAATGGACTATAATAGATTTTAAGACATTAACCTGAAAGTTACAAGATGTGCCTCAGTTTTTGAGTACAAGTACCTAACTCTTTTCAATCAGATGAACCCAAGTTTTAAATTTCAGATGGTTCATAATACAGTAGATATTAAACCTACATTTTCATCCAATAGATGGTGCTGCTCTTGGCATAGTTGCATTTACAAACAGAAAATCATTTTTCAAGTTCTAACTAATGAGAATTGCTTTAAAATATGGTCATAATCGCCCATAGCCCACTACGTACATGGACATGATTTAAATTCCAAAAGCCTTGTAAAAGTGCTCAGGGCTAGTGTAAAGCACACAGTTGACATATAATACTTGCAGGGGAATCTCTGGTCCTGGTTGACTCTAAAAACTTACAGTTGATTCTGGAAAGGGGAAGACATGTTTTAAAAGTGCTGTAGTCATCAAACACACACCTGTTGAATTTATACTTCTGTTATAGGTCTATTTTATCAACAAAGCCAGATCCTCGTAATACTGAAACTATTATTTAAGTAACTCTCACAGTAGTACGGAAGTAAACCAGAGAGTATTGCTTTGTATGTTATCAAAACCACATACCCAGAGTATCTTGTGAATCCTTTTGTTTTAAAAAAATTGAGATAAAATTCACATATCATACAATTCCTCTTTTTTAAGTGTACAATTCAGCGGTTTTTAATATATTCATTATGTTGTGCAGCCATCATCACTATCTAATTCCAGAACATTTAAATCACCCCCAAAAAAGAAACCCGACACTCATTAGCAGACATTCCCCATTCCCTATAACCCCAGCTCCTAGCAACCACTAATCTACTTTCTGTCTATAGATATGCCTATTCTGAACATTTTATAGAAATAGAATCATGTGACATGTGGCCTTTTCTGTCAGACTTTCTTCATTTGGCATAATGTTTTAAAAGTCCATCCATGTTATAGCATGTATCAGTACTTCGTTCTTTTTTGTGGCTGAGTAATATTCCATTATGTGAATATATCACATTTGCAAAGATTTTTCTCAGTAAAGCATTCTTTGTAGCCTATTTTTCGGTTGTGTAGATTTCAATTTATTGGACATTTTCTTTAACTTTTTGATGATGTAAAATTTAAGCATAAAGAATTGAATTCATTGTTTAAGACTATGACAAGCTTATGTAATAATGTTGAATTTAATACTGTTATGAAACTCAAAATGCATTGTGGGTTTTTTGTTTGTTTTGTTTTATTTTGAGACTGGAAGGTGACTGCTTTTGTATCCCTTACCATTTTGACAAAGTTCTCCTTTTGCATTTCTGCCAACAAGCTGACCTAGAGGCATTGCTAACCTAAAATGGCATGAATATCTTGATCTTGGGGTAGCATGTTTTGGAAAACTGAAGCACATTATGTACGAGTGAAAAATTCAGCCTCCACTTCAACTGTTTTTCCCCTAGCATCTGCTTTAGTGTTTGTGGGTATGTTTATTCCTCATGTTCGGTGTCCTTGAATGCAATGAGGTATCCTGGCACATGCAATAGGTGCTTAATAAGGGTCTGTCAACTGACTGAGACTCACTGTACAAGATGACAACTCGATACAACGTGAACATTAGGCTGTCACTCTTTCCATTACCCGGAAACAAGTTGTAGAGTTCCCTAAGGTGCTCATTAGTGGCATTAAGAAAGTCTCAGTGATCAGGATTATATCACTTTCTGAGTCCAAAGTGTTCTGATGTTATGAACTGGGAATACAGACCAACTCCTTCTTTCAAAGAACTTTCCAAGCAGAAAATTTATCAGAGTATATGGACTGAAACACATTTTTTCTTGACACGGAACAGGTATATCTTATGGGGAAAACTGCAGTGGCTTTCCTGTAAGGAGGCTTAACTATGAGTCATAGAGGACAGGTAGGCGTTTTAAGAGCTTTTAAGGAATAGTTTCTTCCAATTAATGAGAATTCAGGATCTTTGAATTAAGTGAGTTATAGCGCTGCAAGGTACACTAAGTTCAAATGTTTAAGTATTATTATTAAATATGTAATAAATCAGATTCTGAACTTTTTAGTCATGTCTTGCCGTTTTAAGAGCTACATGAACAAGTTGGGTATAACAAATTATACCCAACTCCTCTTCAATAATTAATTTCTTAATTTATCCTGGCTATGGAGTCAGTGGAATTCAATATGTTGTAACGCTCGGTTTGGTCTATTTATCTTCTGAAAACAAATTGTAACCACAAATATAAAATATTCATGGTTTTTCTCCCAAATAATAACTAGTCTCCATTCAGAAAATTAATTACTTTTGATTTACAGAGTAGCAATTTTCTTTATTTCATTTCTCTCTCCTTTTCATGCAGACTGTGGTTGCATGCACTCAGGGAAGTTTGCCAGGATAAATCATTTCATTGATGAATTCATTTCTGCTCTCATGTCTGCACTAGAGATTTAAGATCTTGCTTAAAATTTTATGTGGTGGGAATTTTGCTTCTGGCAAAAATTCAGGTTTTTCTGGAAGCATGATTTGCATTTCCCCATTCTCTTTACTCCCAAAAGATTTTTTTTTAGTCTTTCTTTAAAATTTCAGAATATTATGTGGGTATAAATGTTTTGGTTACATAATTTACTTTTGTACAATTTGAGTCGAAGTTATGAGTGTGTCCATCACCCTGATAGTGTGCATTATACCCATGAGGTGTGAATTTAACCATCCCTACCTCCCCCCACCTGCTTTATTTCTGTTAAGTTTTATTTACATATGTGCACATAAGTGTTGACCCATTAGTTCCAATTTAGTAGTGAGTACACGTGGTGTTCGTATTCCCATTCTTGTGATACTTCACTCAGAAGAATGGTCTCCATTTCCTTCCAGGTTGTTACAAAAGGTGTCAGTTAACCATTTTTTAATGACTGAGTAATACCCTATCGTATACATATACCACATTTTATTAATCCATTCATATATTGATGGGCACTTGGATTGTTTCCATATCTTTGCAATTGTGAATTGTACTGCTATAAACATTCTAGTGCCACTGTCTTTTTTAGAATGTCTTTCCTTTGGGTAAATACCCAGTAGTGGGATCGCTGGATCAAATGGCAGGTCTACTTTCAGTTCTTTGAGGTATCTCCACACTACTTTCCATAGAAATTGTACTAGTTTGAGTACTACCAGCAGTGTATAAATGTTTGTTTTTCTCAGCATCCATGCCAGCATCTGTTGTTTTGGGACTTTTTGATAAAAGCCATTCTCATTGGAGTTAGATGTTATGTCATTGTGGTTTTGATTTGCATTTCCCTGATGATTAGAGACATTGAGCATTTTTTAAATATGTTTATTGGCCGTTAATCTAACCGGCTTCCTTAACACAGTAGGCAGTGTGTCAGTCTCATAATCTGAAGGTCCAAAAAGATTTGAGTAATGTCTGAGAGCTTTATTTGACCAGCAATTTGCCAACAGCTCAGACTATAGCATGAAAATGGAACTCCCTCAGTCAGGACCAGAGGACCTCAAAGGAAGGACGTGATTGAGAAGATGAGCTTGTGTTTTATTTCCAGTTACCATCAACTCAGGTGTTTACCATGTGCATTCCCAGTACATTTTCTCATTTCACTTTCCCCCAAACCCTTTGATGTTGGTGTTTTCTTCTTATACCTTTTATAGATAAGGAAACACGGCACAGAGAAGTCCAATAACTTACCTAACATCACACAGCCTGTTTCAACCTATATGTTCTTTCTGACTCCAGAGCCTGAGGCTTCTTCTCTTTTTATTCCTAGAAGATCAGTTTGCTGTTTATGATTTACTAGTCTTGCTTACATGGGATGTGATGGTACATTTTAGAATCTCATTTGTTTTCTTACAGATCCCCTTCATGATTTTTCCCGTGTGCTTTTTTCCCATAATGCTTTTTTGTCCTTTTAAAAAAATTGTCATAATTTACTTTTTCTAGTGTACCATCTTGAAAGTTTTGACAAGTGCATATGGTCATGTAATGACTGTCATTATCCAGATATAGAACAGTCCCATCCATACTACTTTATCTACTCATTCATTACATGTTTACCACGTGTGCCGACATCTGCTAGGCACCATGCTAGACACTAATAATTCAGCAGAGCTCTGACACTCATGATATGCGCAATCCAGCTAATCTGATTCAGTCTCTTTAAATTTCACTTTTAAGATACTTTCTCCATTCCCAACTAGTTGAGAATAACAGTCTTTTCCAAATATCTCTTAAAGTGTTGAATATGTTAACTCTCAAATATTTTAAAATGCTTCCCACTCCATCTAGAATGCCAGTGGTAAAAGTCAGAGCCAACTGAAACATGATTTAAGTTGTACTTTAACTTTTAATGTCTTATTGGGAGTAATTCCTAGCAGGAACTTCAGGTTACAAAAAGAAACTATGTTTTTGTGTGTGTTTGCAATTCTTCAGAGACATGTATAACATACTCTATAGCCGTTAAAGAAAAAATGTTTATCTTATTGCACAATGCTAAAACACTTTTATTTTGGAACTGTGCTAAGACTGTAGCCACTAGGCAGATGTGGCCATTAAATTTAAAGTTTATTAAAATAAAATAAATAAAATAATTCAGTTCCTCAATCACACCAACCACATTTCAAGTGCTCAGTAAGCAGTGGCAACCATGTGGGGCAGCACACAGACAGAGCATTTCCGTCAGCACAGAAAGTCTACTGGGTGGTGCTGTTTTAGGGCAACGACAGCAGTAAAGCTGATAAAGTAATGATTGCTAGTACTCATGAGAAGTTGTCAGCTCAACTAGAAAAATGTTTAAGTCACTAAAATTATTCAAATTGTTGATGCATGTGGGTTATTTGTGGCCTATATTGTGTTAGCCATACAAACATTATAGAAATATTGTGGTAGCCCTTGGTAGAGCAGCATAGGTGAAGAAAGTTTCATGGCCACTTTGTGGCTTTTATAGGCTGAAGTTGAATGGTGAGATTAAGTCCTGGTTTGAAAGTGAGCGCTCTGTCCCCAGAGCACATTTTCCATAATTTGTTCTAGCATCCACTATATTGTTTTGCAATTTATCTGTCTGTCTCCTCCAATAGACTAGCTCCATAAGGGCAAAAACTGTATTTCATTCATCCTTGCATTCTCAGACTTAGCACCTATAGTAGGTGCTTAATAAATCTTTAATGCATAAGGTTTTAGAGAGATTATACCATTAAGTTTCTTAGAAAAAATAAACTTTTTGTTGTTGAGATTGGCCAATTTCCATTGGTCTTTCCTTCATTTGATTCTGATCTGAATCCAAGAATGAGGTCAGCATTCACCTTGATCTGTCCATCTTTAATGTCACTTCTGGCACCAGAACTTCACTTCCATTGATTCTCCTAGAAATGCACAGAAAGCATCACCTAGATCCAGATACTATAAATGCATGAAAAATAAAGCTCTCGTGATTGATACTGCATGGGTAGTTGCAAAAGCAGCCTTGAGTGAACATTTAATTCTATATGAGTTGGCACCAGTGAGTCTTGGCCGTGTCACAGGCAGCCAGGGCATCAAGTCAGTGAATGTACCTCTGTGTGTATGTGGCGTGTACTGCTCGTATGTTGGGGAGGAAAGGGCAATGGGGGAGATGGGTGGTCAGTAATGAGACATGAAGCATCTTGAGCCCATGAAGATTGTATTTTCAGTCAAAAGCCATCATATTGGATTAAATTTTCTCTAGTCAAGCTGGCCATAAGAGATGGTGTCCCGAGAGTTATGGAAACCAGGCAAGTGATGGGCAGTGCAGTTACATCACGTGGATGTGTGTGCTTTTGGAGTTTGTCTGTAGTGTTATCATTAATCCCAGAGATGATGTGCTGCACCCAGCTTAGCCCTGCACATCTCACATGTTCAGCAAATATTTGAATTAGTTGAATTCAAATGAAATGGGGCACAAGATGAGTTAGAAATCCTCACAGGAGTCAACATGTAAAAACAAGGAACTTTTTCTTTTGTTAGGGTTTTTGCTTTATTTCTTTTCTTTTCTCTCCCTTCTTTCCTTTCTTCCTTTCTTTTTTTGTTGCATCTTCCTCTTCACCTTCACTTCCTTTGAACATGAATTTAAGATAATCAAATGCACTTAGGTTTGCTCATCATCTTGATGAAGAGTTTGATAAGGAGGAGATTGATGCTATTTGTTACCATTAGTGAAAAATATTTTTACTGTGTTAATATAATTTGGAGTTCTTTGTAGTTAATAGCATTTTAAACATGAGTTGACAGATGTTTCTGTCTACAATTTCCAATGTGTTGAAATGGGCTGGTTGCCTCTTTCATTTTTTCGCTTCTGATATTTGCCCACAGATATCAAAGTAAACTCAATTATTCCAGGGTTCCAGTTAATGTGAACTTTCTAATCTTATTCAATAAGCACGAGTCAATTTACATACACATTAATAAAATATATATATATTTACAAGTTCTCTTGGAAATATAGTCCTTATATATTTAAAAAGGATAATTCATTAATTACTATGAAAGAAGGATTTTCTGTTAAAATAGTTATAATAATGGCTGGACTACAGGTACCTTTCCACTCTTGGAGAATCATCATCCTCTCTCACTGCCTTTACCTTTAACACTTACTCCATAATTTTTCTACTTTTTCAGTGTCACTGACTGAGCTACTTATTTCTTGAATCCTAGAGCTCTAATATATTTACCTAAAGATGGATCCTGATATAAGCCCTTCTCTATAAATTGATAAACTCAGTACTTTGAGTAGGAATAAAAAATAAATACTGCTTTTCAAAATGACCTCTTCAAGCAGAGATCATAGTCACCGCCAAAGTCCTGATTACGTGATTAGAAAATGCTGGCCAGATATAAGAAACTTTCTAGATCTTCTCGTGGTTTTCAATCATATTGTTATCAGATTAAAGGTTATTTCCATAAATAAATGGAAATAACCCACTTACGTTCTCACCCATTTTCTTGAATAAGGTATATAAAGGTGTTGTCTCAGCTGCCACACAGAATTGTGCAAAATCACGATTTGCCCACAGGAGCATAAGGATATCCTTGAGCATGTGGAATATCATTGCCGTGTTTATTTTTCAGTGCACAATAAAGTTGATGACCATTTATCTAGGTAAGTAGTTCTCAATAATGGCTGCACTTTGGACTTACCTTGTGTTATGGATTGAATGATTCTCTCCCTTCCAAAATTCTGATGTCAAGCCCTAACCACCAATGTGATGTTATTTGGAGATAGGGCCTTTGGAGGTAATTAAGGTCATGAGGGCTGATCCATCATGAATTGGATTAGTGCCTGTATGAAAAGAGGAAGAGACCAGAGCTGTCTTTCTCTCCGTGATGTAAGGACACAGCAAGAAGGAAACTGTCTGCAAGCCAAAATGAGAGCCCCCACAAGGAATCAGATCTTCTGGCCTTCTGATCTGGGACTTCTCACCTCCAGATGTGTGAGAAATAAATGTCTCTTATTTTAGCCACTCAGTCTGTAGTATTTGCTTATAGCAGCATGAGCTGACTAATGCACCTGAGGAGCTTTCAAACCAGGTTGATGCTTAGACATAAAATCAAGCACATTATGATGTGTGAGTGCTGAGCCCAGACATGGATATTTTCTTAAAATTCCCCAGGTGATTACAGAGTACAGCCAGGGATTAAAACCACAGATCTAGACCAACCTCATAATACTACTAATCTTAGTTCATTTTTCTTAAGGTGGAGATATTGGCAAGTTTTACACTGTCCTAAAGCAAAGCTAGTGCCACAGGACAGAGGTCCTGGAAACGTCCCATCTCTTTCTCCTCTTCGTAAGGCAGTTTCAGTTTCAGAGTAACTCTAGAAAGAGGAGTATGGACTACAGTGGTTGACCTAATAGTCTATAAGCCAGAAGAACTTCAGCAGGGCAGACAGTCTTGGAGTTGGTCCAAAGATTCAAGTCTATCAGCAGGTGGGAAAATGAATGAACATTTTCCAAGTGACATTTCTGTCAGTACACAGGCATATCATCATCTTTTGTTTTGCCAATGACACATATTCTTGCTGTTCCCTATTCTTATTTATTTTCTTTCTCTATACATAATTTATTAGAACTAGGCTTATTGTTTTATTTTATGAAATATATAAAAGATTTAGCTGTATTTTTTCATTTCAGCAATTCACTTTGTGTGTGATTTTACAATAAAATTCTTTTTACTTATCATGTCTAAGCTATTTCTTTTTACTATATTTCAAAAGCACCAATAACTCTATTTAAAAATTAACAATGACCTTTTCTAGATGTTCCAGATTACTACATTAATATACTTAATAGTCAATAGTGATGACACAAGTACAAAATCAATTCAGTGAATCTTTATTGAGCATATTCTTTGTGATAAATATTCTAGAGAGAATATTCCTCTAGTAGTCTGCTAAACTTTCATGAGATAGAAGGATGCACATGTAAGTAGTTCCCATACATGGCAAAGTTCATGGACTGTGAGAGTGTGAGTTGTATGGGGATATATTTAATCTTAAATTCACCTCTATGAAGGTTTCTAGGAGGAGATTGGGTTGGATGTAGACCCTACAGAATGGATGGATAGGGCTTCAGGGGTCACCACAGGAGCAAAGGGCATCAGGGGGAAAAGGTTGCCATACTGAGAAGTGTGGAAGGAGAGTGAGATATGGTGTTTGGAGGGAGGAAACAATTGGGGGGGATGTGTAGCAGTGAAAAATTTCAAGTAGTAGGTAGAATTTGCAATGGCTGATTGAATGGTTTGGAACCTGAAATCTATCTATTACACAATGGGAAACTACTGAAGGGTTTTGAACAGGGAATTGAGTGGATCTCTTTATTTTAGAAAGATAACTCAGGTATCAGGGTATAGGGTAGATTGAAGCAGAGTGAGACAGGGAATCAAGAAGCTTGGTTAAAAGGCTGTTACACTGTGGTAGTCACAGTGAAAATTTGATAAATCATTTGGAATATAATATTAATTATGCCATCCTCTTTATATAATACTTTAATGTTTAACAAGCACTTTCACATACATTACCTCACTTGATATAAATACAACTGGTGTAATTGATAGGACATAGTGCCATTCTCTGGAGAGTGAGGCATTGGTGATCCTCAAGGAAGTGTTTTCCCTGGGAAGGTGAAGGTTTAGCATGGAACACGTAGAATCAGAGAAATATCCAGGAAGGAAAAGTGAAGGTAATGAATACATAAAATTCCACAGAAGTTGATAATTTGGAAGGAAGAAAGGAAAACAGAGAAATAGAGGATGGTAGCTTGAAGCCTGCTTATTTTTTGATTGGTGGAACTCTAAATTTGTTATGACAAGACATAGGAATTGAAACTAGACATTTTCTTGGAACAGATTAACTCCGTGCCTGGAGTAGCAATAAGAGGAAATGGTACTGCTTAAAATGTCCTATTTTAGTAGAGATCATAGTCACAACTTAACCAAAACAGACAGTTTTTTTAAAGGATAGACTTGAGTATATTTGTAGTTTTAGGCCGATCTTATCAAGTGCCCTCTCCAAACTATTTGCTTCATTCACCTCTGCAGCCCCTGTACTTGTCCTTGTTTCAATGAACACATGTATGATTGCGACATGTCAGCCAGAAGTCTGCCAACATACAGGGTTTCTTAATATCTGCAAATTCAGCTTGCCTGAAGGTTGTCATATTCATATAGCATAAACTAGTATTTTTGTAAATTGTTTACAACTTGTGTTTTACATAAAAATAGTGCAATGGAAAATAATCCATAGACTAGGCTTCTCAGAATTGATCTTTAAAACTATTTTAGCTATTTTTTCTTTTAATTCATGAAAAATACAATAGGATTTTGTTATCTGCTATATGTCTATGAAGAGAGATTAAGGATACATGAAGTAGTAAATTAAGGAATCATTCAGTTTAGGAAAAGGAGAAGGTGGCAGCTGTTAAGGACTGAAATGTAAGCATATTTTTTCCATATGTAAGGAAAAAATATACTGTGCTATATGAGTTGGATGCAAGACTTTTGTCTATATTAAAAGTATGACTAAATGGATTATTCATTAGAAATGTTTGGTTATAGTAAAGTTTCTTTTGATGGCTTTCAGAGTAGGGAAATGACATATAATGTGTATATATAAATATATATATGTTATATATAAACAAATATTTATATGGGTTATATGGATTTACACACACATAAATAAATAAGGCTATGTATGCATTTTTCCTGCTGCTCAAAACTAATATTGCTTTATTTTGAACATTAGAAGATTATATCCTTTGGGAAAATTATTAAATTTAATTGTAGCACATATCTTGAGTATTTTGAATCTGACTTTTTTCTGCCTCCCACATAAAGAAAGGGCATAAAGAAGGCTGCTTCTTCCTGTGACCCGAATACAGTGCTGCCCTTTCCAAAGGATTCAGGTCCAGTTAGATCAGTGGAATTGAGTTCAGCATATGTTCATTTTACAGTGACTGTGCACTCCACACTGTGTTTGGACTTTAATAAATACTTTTTGTCTTTGAGGAGTTAATCTGGTTACAGACATAAAGTGTACCCTGGTGGGAGCCTGCCAGAAAAGAGAATAATAAAATCCATGCTGGACTCTTTGGATCAGAGTTTGAATCTGTGGAAATTCAGAAAAAGGAAAGACAAAATAAAGATGTGAATTCATTTTTTTAAAAAAGTCTCTGTGATGATATGAGCAGCACTTCTTTTTGAACATAGAAGATTGGCAGTTTCCCTCAGTATCATAAACCTCTCTCTGCCCCTTTTCCCCTTTTTTGCTGTGTTCAAGAAACAAAAGGATAAGCCTGTGCTACTCGTTTTAGATATTTACTTAAGGAGAAGCTTAAATGTAGAAGTTGATTGGGTTTTGCATCACTGCTCTGAACTGCATTTAATGTTTCTCATTATTCCACCCCATCACATTCAAAATAATGTATAATTAGGAAAATATATAAGCAAAACGTATATGTTAAAACACTCTTCTTGTATGTTCTGTCCAACACTTACCAGTAGAAAAATTTCACATAATTTCCACAGTTAAGTCTGTCCCAACTTGGGCCTTAATTTTTGGTGGTGGCAGCTGCTCTTTTGTGACAAAGGTAAGGTTTTGGTGCCAGAATTTCAAAGAATGAGTTGGTATGCACATGATTCTTGGCTATGCTGAGGAATTTTCCACATAGATGGCAATGCTGTCTGCAAAATTGATTCCTGTGAAGGAAGCATAAAGATGAAATCACTTTTAATTAGTGACTAGTATGTGTTCCCCTTAAATAATTTAAGATATAGCACATTTGGCACTATCTATCCCACAAGAAAATATCCACTGATCCTTCTGTCTTGCCCGTGATTCCAGCTTATTTTCTTCCCAACCTTTCATTACTTTTTAAGTATTCAGTATTCTTGGCAAACAAAAAAAGCACAAGATGCTTGTATGTGCATCTTGTGTTTCTACATAAATTATTCAAAATTTTATACTAACCCTTCCCCCACCCCTGAAAATGGCAAAATACCCATAAGAAAGTATTCCAGTTCGCTATCTGGAGGGAGCTTTTCAAGACATCCTTTTTATATTTACATTTTAAAATTAGAATTCTACAACATCTGTCAATTTGGGGGGAAAAAAACCTTTCAGTTTTTACAAATGTGACAAGAGATTAATCTGTATTAGACTTGATGGCATTCAGGCGAGCAAAGATAAAATATTTAGCCAAATAGTCTCTCTACTATTGATAATGGAATATAACCCCTTTGCTGTAAGGCAGGTTGGGTCTCTGGCAGAGAAAGCGTACCCTCATGCAGCGAGTTTTCACTTACAAATACATGGAAAAGGCTGCTTTGAAATGTGAGGCTTTGAGACTATAATACACAGTCTGCTGGACATTTGTTTGGGTGATTGCACTACTGGGGAAAACTCACTGAAAATAGGTCACCAAGAAAAGATTGATATGGACTTTTTTTATGTGGAAGTAATTATGCTTGATTATTGCATTCTGTTATAATCCAATATGCCAGACTAAAGAGTTTCAGTGAGAAAGTATTAATATGTATAAATATAATCCTACTTAGAATTTGTAGACTGGAGTTTAAGTTCCCACTAATTAACTCTCACAGGGTCCCTATATGTTATTCAATAATAATGAATGAAAAGGTTTTTTTTGCATATTATATGTGTTCTTGTGCCTTCACCTGAAAATCCCAAATACACATGTAGTTGATCAAAACATAGCAGAAAAGTCCCAATGTATTAAATAACACACACACACACACACTCACACACTCACTCAGCCATGAAAATAGCAACAAACACATCTACTATCAACCTGGGAAATCCTCACCAGTGTGCTCTCTTGCCAAAATGTATATAGTTTGCCAAACACTTTATAGTTATTACTTACTTGACATAAATCATTGCTTGTCCAAGGCCAAAGTTAAAAGGCTTTTTGCAAGTTTGTAGCAGTGGATATTGGAATGCTTTAAGGATTCATTGTAGGAGAAGGACTTTGCTTTTACATGGTGTGTTTCTGTAATTCTCAGAAAGAAATTCTTTTGGAACCGACTTCGATAATGAAACATGATACAAGTATGCAAGGGTCCCCAGCCATGGAAACCTTTTTGAAATCAATGGATGGTATATTTTCTTTTTCCTACTCACCATTGGGAAGGACTCATAGATTCATGTAACTTTTGACATCATATGATGCCCTTACCAGGGCACGTAGAGTGCTTCAAAACTTGAACTCAGGCCACCTATGCAGCTTCACTTATACCTCAACATGTGTGTTCCTTCCCTTTGGCTCAAGCTTTTCCTCTTTCTGTGATGGCTTTTCGCTTCATGCATTCCTAGTTGTCTTCTACCTTCTCTGTGAAACGTTCTCTAACATATCACTATCCTCTCCCAGAGGAAGGGAAGCATCATCTCACCCATGATGGCACAGCACTTACATTGTATTTCAACTGTTTCTATGATGCTTTCCCGGAGGAGTCTGATCTCAAGAGATACAGCCACTGGACTCTAAAGACTTCTTGCACATATAATAGGTACTCGATAAATATTTGTGGCATAAGTGAGTGAAATTCCTTCCAAAGCAATCATTTTAAAAACAGAAAATGCTCACAGGATAGTAATATTCTCCAGGGATTAGGGGGTGGGGGGTGGGTAAACTCACAACTAATGGACGCGGTGAGCATTGTAGAGGGGAAGGACATGCCTCTAATAATCCTCGCTTGGGTGAGGCAAAGACATAAAATGTAACCAAAATGTTTGTACCTTCATAATATCCTGGAACAAAAATTTAAAAAAAAACCAAAAAAACAGAAAATGCAATATGATCTGTCGAATCAAATGCTAAATGTTGCCACCACCTCGACTCATTCAGCACACTCTTTAGCAGAATAAGAAACTTGAACATTTGGAATTAGAATTCAGTTCACCCTCAAATTCACTCAATCCCTCTAATTTTAAAAAACGTAAACTAAAAGTAGGTCAATCAAATCACATTCTCATTTTAACGAGTCCAAGTGTCTATATAGATTTTGAACTGAATTGGCACACGATCATGGACAACTTCCTAAGGGCTTTTACTCTTGGCATTCAGAGTTTTAAGAAAGAAAATTAAGTGATTGGAATAGAGTACAATAGTGAATACAGAAGAAGGGAAGAAAGATGTGGCCAGAAACATGAGAGAAAGAGAACTATAAGTTTCTTTATTTTAAGTAGCGGTGGGAGAATCTACTTTTTGGCCTGCACAGCGGATGCACCATTTCTGTGGATAAGTTTCCCCTATGTTTCCTGTCAAGCCAGGATTTTAATGAAACAAAAAGATACCGGATCCCTCTCACTAACACCTCCTCAGCCCTCCAACTACCCAGCCAGTGCCAGCCAAGAGCATTTCTCTCAGTTCCTTTTATCCCTTTTTACCAAGAACAAGATCTGAGATATGTGAGATCCTGCCCAATTCAAACTTGGAGAAAGCACCGTGTATTTTACAGCCGCTGTTACCTGTTGCTGTCAATAGCTATATTGTCAGCATTTTATTATGGATTGAATGCTTTAAAAATTTTGAGCAGCGTAAGCAATTTGGAGAGTAAAAGCTGTTTTCCTTGAAAAAGAGAGCCAGTGTTTTTGACAGTAATGCTTCAGAGTCTTAAAAAATGTGAGAAAATCAGAGTCTGTCCTACTCTGCTTGAGGGATTTGAGGGACATTCTAAAACCACACATTTTATGTCAAAATTCCTGATTTCTGCTCTTTGGGCTGCTGAAAGTGTTTACATTATCACTGAAGAATCCTCAATAAGACATGAAAAACACTGAGATCATGAAAAAATGTATTGCTAAAAATAAAAACCTACCAAGATGGGGCAAATGTTTAGATAGATATTAATATTATAGAAGTTAGTGTTCTGTTCAATAACAATAGTTATGAGACTTAAGTAGTTATGAGACTAATAAACTAATAAAAATGATTTACCCAGACCTCTGTAACTGCCCAATTCTGTGAACAACAGTAAGAAAACGCAATACAGAAAAACTTGTCCTGATTAGAATAAGATAAGGGATCCATTAAAATATATAACCACTTATATTGAAAAAATAGCCATTATTTTTAACTTAGTGTGAATTACACATATACTGAATAATAGGTGATTGAAGAAAGCATTTTGAAATGTTTGTTTTAATGTGCCTGGGACAAATTGTAATCATATTAATAATTTTAAGAAACAGATAGTTAAGAGAAACAACACATCTGAGGAAAGTAATTATAATGCTCAGATTTTTAATTAAGAGACACTGAAAAAGAGACTGCTTATTGAAGTAAACAGTATTTCTTGATAGAAAATTAACTAGGTTATTAAAAGTTTAAAAGCTATTATTTTATTATATAATAGCTAGAAGCAACAGTATTTGATCTAATGAAGAATTGACAAATAGCTATAAGCAATGATTAAGGTTACCGTAGGACCTAATTCGGGTAAATCAGGTTTTAAAACACAATTATGTAGGGAATGAATTAAATTATTGAAGTTTTAAAATTATGAGCACAGAAAGAAATTGAGTAGATTTAATATTAATTTTTAAGGGGTGGATGTTTTCATTCTGCTTTTAAAAGGCTTTCATTTTTAAAATTATTCAAAATGAGGCCTGCATCAAACATTCAGCGTGAGAAGCCTTGCACAAAATTTAGTCGCTGTTTAATCTTTTTTAATTCTTTTAGTCATTAACTAGTAAAATGCTTTAGTACTTTTCTCTCTAATTGTCAAGAGGAAACTATTTTTTGAGTGGTGCACTACAGCAGACATGAAATGTGGTTCCCACCCACCATCAACCAATTTCCTCCAACTACTCTGTTACTAAGTTATTTTTTACATTTTCTTTGGATATTCATGTAGCAATCAATGTAATAAAATGTATTTGGATTACTTTTTTTTATTTCAGGGTATTATAAGGGTACAAACATTATGGTTACACTTTATGTCTTTGTCTCACCCAAGTGAGAGTTAAAGGCATGTCCTTCCCTCCTACAATGCCCCCCCTGTCCTTTACTTGTGGGTTTACCCCCCCAAATTCCCCTAATCCTTGGAGAGTATTACTGCCATGTGATCACCCTAGTGTTGATCAGTTAGTACCAATTTGATGGCGAGTACAAATGGAGCCCGTTCTTCCAATCTTGTGGTGCCTCACTTTGGATAATGGGCTTAAGTTTAATCCAGGAAAGTATAAGAGGTTTTAGATCACTGTCGTTTCTTATGATTGAGTAATATTCCGTTATATTGCCTTAGAGTTTATAGTTCATTGTTTTATGTCATAATTTTATCATTTTTGGCTGGATTACTCCTTGAAGTAATTGTTTAAAGCATACTTAATTCGATGACCTGTATCAAGATATATGTCTTTTTCTTCTTCACATGTAAAAGACAACCTGGATGCACATGAAAGTATTTGGTCACAAGCTTTTTTCTTGCAAAATATATGGTCTCTGCTTTTTTACATTATGGCATTTAGCATTACTGAGAAAAAAATGGAAAGTTCCACTTTCAGGCCACTTCTTTTCTTGCAGAACTGGCATATTTAATGGCTGCAGAAAAAGGCGAGTGGGGGGATTAGAGTACTACCTGGTTTCTTCAAAATTCAGTGCCTGCCTAGTAAAAGGAAGAGACACAGAATTCTGATTAGTTGAGACGTTAGACCATACAGAATATATCCATTTTCTCTCCATAGTCAAAATAATTAAATATATTAAAAATTATGTATGTGAAACTATAATATTTAACATTATTATTTCACACATATTAAAATTGGCTTTCCTATTTCACCATTTAAAGGGCAAACTCATTCTACCTGATATATCTTAGAAGTCTGCATCTCATATACATATATGTATAAATATAATTTGTATTTATATATATATAAATTTTATGCAGTGATTCAAAAAATAGTTTAATTTCTCTGATAAGGCAATTGGGATTTGTCCTAAAATAAGTATATTAATAATTTGACTTTAAAACATGTGCTAGCCTTTCAACACACACACATACACACATACAGGGAAGGAAGGAGGGAGGAAGAGAGACAGAAAGAGGGAGGAAGGAGGGTGAGGTATGCATTTTTAAGGAAGATTTCCCTGCACAATTTGCCTTTTGATTCTAAAATATAGTGAAAATTTGTCATGTCAATACACTTCATCATTTTTAGTTGCTGTATTATTTAGAATATAGTTTGATTGCATGCCAGAGAAAACCCAAATGACTATGTGGTTCAAAGAAGAAACAAATTTCTTTTGCTTCTCCTTGTCAGTCCAGGCTGATGGGCCTCTTTCCTGCAAAGTGAGTAGATATGGTTTGCACACCATGGTGTCGAAACCCAAGGTCCTTTTGTCTTGTTCTACTGTCTCCAGGTTATTATTCTCTTCCACATATCCTGAACGGTTCACAACCACGTGAGTATTCTATCCAGTGGAAGGGAGAAATGGAGAAACGGCAGGCCCTGCATATTCTCTTTAAAGGCACAGTGCAGAAGTTGCACTCTTCACTTTGCCAGAATTTAGCCATGTGTCCACAAGGAAGACTGGAAAGTTTAGCATTTATTCAGGATGGCCAGGTGCCCAGCTAAACAATTGGTTATTGTACAACAAAGGGGAAATGGTTATTGGGTGAGCAGTTAATAATCACTGTCACACTAGTATTCCATTAAAACTATGTACTGATCCATTTTTTTCTGTTATTCACAATTGATGGATAAACATCCCCATATTTCCATATTTGTTCCCTTGTAGCAATAACTTCTTAATGAAAGCCAAGACGTCCCGAGTATTTATCAGGTGCTACATAGTATGTTAATTACGTTACATGCATTTCTCAGCTGAATACAATGATATTATTAGGTAGTTACTCTTCTTTATCCTTATTCAGGGATATGACTGAGGAAATTTAGACTTAGAAGGATTAAATGAGAAAGTGTTAAATAACCCATTCATGTACACAGGGCTAGTAAATAGTCGATTGCCATGAGACTCAGATCCAGGACTGTCTGACTCTCGAGTCCATGACCTTAACTCTCACTGTCTGGTCAATATTTTGAATAAATTGTTAGAAGAAAAAATTATGCCATGAAGTTATGCATATTTCTAAGACTGTTGACTCATAGTGTAAAACCACACTCTGACAAGCAGGTACCAGTTGATGCTCCTGTCAGTGATGCTTAACAGACCAAAAGAACAGAAAACCCAGTCCTGTTTTAGTTTGTGTTTGTTTGGTTAATGTTATGGTCAAACATACATTTTTATTTATTGTTACTGTTGTTTGCATTTCTCTTATGAAAGAGATTTATACAAATGTTATGCCTTTTATTCCATTGAGGTGTTGCTCTTTTAGTTATAGATTATTAGAACTCTTCATTTTAAAGATATGTATTTCAGATTCCCTCCCCTCTACCATTTCCTTGGATTTTTATAGGCTTTGTCAGATTGAAGGGGAAGTGTGTTGTTCATGCTTGTTGTTTTTTATCACATGTAACTTTAAAAAATAATTTTGGGATTCGTCACTCTGAAAGTGGATAGACTTTAAAAGTGAAAGATACCCTAAATGTCATGATCGCTAACTCTTGCCTGAGAGTATCACCCTAATTTTAATAATGATAATCCCTTCCCTCGAATATGCAAGACAGAAGTAAAATATATTTTTCTGAAGGCTTTTATTTGCATAAATTGTTTATGTCTTTTATTGAACAATCTGTACATATTCCTAGATCCAAATGCTGTAGAAAGGTATATTGTTCCTTTGTCTTCTAAAACAGAGGATGTACACCTGATTTTAGGGCCAATAAAATGGGCATTGACCTAAAACAAGTGTAGCTGTGACCTTAATGAGAAAAATATTCTCCTTTCTATTTTCTTCTAGTCTTGTTACCCCTTTCCCTTTTCTTTAGGTCCCGTGGGCATGGAATAATATAGCTATATCTTTTTTGGAGACAAATATTTGAATTCTGGTTGTTTAAGAAAATGGTGACACCTGGAAGGTTGACAGTGTTGGGTAGGATTGATCTTGAAAGCAAATTAAAATTCTTGCAGACCATTTTCAACAAAAATAGCAATGCTCTTTTTAAAAATATTTATGAGAGAGATATTAAATGGTAGCATTTTAAAGAAAATGTGAACTACAGGAGAAAGTAGAGATTTTGTTTATTATGCATTGTGGTGAAGGCTTAGTGTAGAAGTTGTTTTATTATAACCATTGCTATTGTACATTTTTTATGAATCTTCTAGGATTACACATCATTGATCTCAAAATAAGCATCTCTTTGTCTTAAAGGATCACTTGAGAGTCTTTGTGATAATTAAACTGGCCTTATGAGTAAAGAATATAAAAGGCTCTGGCAACCTATAGTTTATACACCTAACAGTTTAAGAAAATAATTTTCAGCTGGGCCTGGTGGCTCACCCTGTAATCCCACCACTTTGGGAGGCTGAGGCAGGAAAATCACTTGAGTTCAAGACCATCTTGGGTAATACAGTGAGACCCCATCTCTACAAAAAGCTAAAAAATAAGCCAGGTGAGGTGACATGTGCCTATAGACCTAGCTACTCAAGAGGCTGAGGCAAGAGGATTGCTTGAGCCTAGGAGTCTGAGGTCACAGTGAGCTATGATTGGGTCACTGACTTCAGCTTGAGTAACAGAGGGAAACCCTGCCTCTAAAAAATAAATAAGTACTAATTTACAGTCCCACCAGCAGTGTAAGAGTGTTCCTGAGTGTTAAGGCTTTGATTTAACTTTACCTTACAACTTAGAAGGAGGTGTATGTCTATTGAATATTTCACTTTTCTCTTCTTGCTCTCAAGAAAATATTTATATGGAAATCAAGATTAACTATGTGTATCTGAGTTCAAATTTACCTCTTTCAGAATTAGCCAGTGGGTTGCATGCAGTGGCTCACACCTGTAACCCCAGCACTTTGGAAGGCCAAGGCAGGAGGGTCCCTTGAGATCAGGAGTTTGACACCAGCCTGGACAACACAGTGAGACCTCATCTCTACAAAAAATAAATAAAATATTTAAAAAATTAGCTGGACAATGGTGACATGCATGTGTAGTCCCAGCTACTCGGGAGGCTGAGGTGGGAGGATCACTTGAGCCCAAGAGTTTGAGGCTGCAGTGAGCTATCTATGATGGATCATACCACTGTACTTTATTTTTTTTATTTTTTATTTTTTTTTATTTTATTTTTAATAGTTTTATTCAGATATAACTCACATACCATACAATTCACTCACTAAAAGTGTCCAATCCAGGGGCTTTAGTATATTCACAGCTATGTGCAACCATCATTGCAGTCAGTTTTAGAACATTATTATCCCCCACCAGATAATACAGAGATTAAAGCCTACATTCTTCTGATAAGAGAGTGAATTTTTTTTTTTTATTTCAGCATAATATGAGGGTACAGATGTTTAGGTTACGTGTGTTGCCCTTGCCCCCCCTCCCCCCCTCAGTCCAGGTTTCAAGTATGTCCATCCTATTGCGTGGTGCACATTGCACTCTTTATGTACACATATACCCGTCCCCTCCTCCCCCCTCCCCCCTCCCCCCTGCCCAATATCTAATAGATGCAATTCTTATATATGCACTTATGTGTTGATCCGTTAATACCAATTTGATGGTGAGTACATGTGGTGCTTATTTTTCCATTCTTGGGATACCTCGCTTAGTAGAATTTGTTCCAGCCCTTTCCAGGAGTATATAAGAGGTGCTATGTCACCATTGTTTCTTAAAGCTGAATAGTACTCCATGGTATACATATACCACAGTTTATTATCATCAGGGAAATGCAAATCAAAACCACAATGAGATATCACTGATCTCCAGTGAGACTGGCCTGTATCAAAAAGACCCAAAACAACAAATGTTGGCGTGGATGCGGAGAGGTAGGAACACTCATACACTGCTGGTGGGACTGCAAATTAGTGCAACCTCTGTAGAAAGCAATATGGAGATACCTCAATGAGATACAAGTAGAATTACCATTTGACCCAGCAATCCCGTTACTGGGCATCTACCCAAAAGAGCAAAAGTCGCTCTATGAA
>CAUYSK010007033.1:0-21826 GCA_963575035.1 Avahi laniger | reverse complement strand
ATGTGGTTGCATTGATTTAAAGATAAAAAGCAGACATTAAAATATAAAATATTTATAATACTTTCTAATGAAGTAGGGGTGACCATGAAAATATTTTGTACCACACAGAATGATTCTGGTTAAATTACAGCAAGGCAGTTAAAAGTGTTGAATTTAAAGATGAATTATACAGTTTTCTTTAAAAAGAAAATAGTTGTTCAGAATTTGTGACCTATTGTTGGAAAAACAAATGGCTGTCAGAAGCATGCTTCCTGGCAGATACTAAAAAGTCACAATAAACACTTTTCATTTGAATCTTCAAGATAAAGGTGATTCGAAAAAATGAGTAAGAAAGTAGTATCTTTGGAAAGAAACTTGAGAGAACCTTTCGAAAGCAGATGAGCTAAAATTTCTATTGTCATCAAAAATAATGTATGTCACCTATTACAATGCTCCTGTCTGCCTACATAAAAAATAGAGACATTATTTTCCATTTTATTTAACAATCTTCCCAAGAATAGTGTGTTGTAATTTCTTTTGTTAAAAAAAATACAGTCCTGTGTTGCTTAACAATGGGGATGCATTCTGAGAAATGTGTCTTTAAGCAATTTCCTCAGTATGTGAACATCGTAGAGCGCACTTGCACAAGCCTGGATGGGACAGCTTGCTGCACACCCAGGCTGTGTGGTGTGGCCTATTGCTCCTGGGCTGCACACCTGCACAGCTTGTTACCATACTGGATACTGTAGACAGTGGTAACACAGTGTGAAATATTTGTGTATCAAAACATAGAAAAGTGCAATAAAAATACTGTATTATAATCTTATGGGATCACTGTTGTATATGTAGTCTAGTGTTGACCGAAACAGCATTATGTGGTGCATGATTGTATTAAAACATAAAGATTTCTGATTAATTTGCAAGAACAGCTAATTGGCATCAGGGAAGATGGAAATTTACTAGCTGAGTTTCAACAAAAAATGTTTACATAACTGGAAGATGAAATTCAAACATGAATAACAGGTTTCATTAAGTCACTTATTCATTTCTATCTGGGTCTGTGTTTCTTTGAGAAATAATTCTTTTCATAAGTTTGACAGCCATTAAAATCAAGTACCTAAATCAACTAAACTTAGACCTTCAAATGCTACATTAGAAAATGTGAAACTAAGAGTCTCAAAAATAATGAGCTATGTTCAATCACATTACACTCCACTAAAAATATTATAAACAATAGAACTAGTTTAGTGAGCACAAAAAGGTTTTTTGGTATGATAATTAAATAAAATAACAAAATTATTTGAGTAATATTTGTTTAATTTTTTTTTTTTTAAGACTAGTCAAGTGCAGTAGTGAGGAGGGGGGTTAAGTAGTAGAACAAAGAGTTCAATCTGTAACTGACTGTGAACAATCAAGTGAGATAATTCACTACCTTGGGACCAGCCTTAATTTTTAAATTGTACTTTAATCATTATATTTTTGTATATGTTTTATAATATACATAATATGTTACCATGGTAGTACATACATAGAGAGTTTATAAACATATTTACGCATTGAGTTTGCTCAAATATTTTCACCGATAGGGGTATAAGATCAAAAATGTTTATAGACCACTGCTTTGAAGGTGGTAAACCAAATACTATATGACTGTATCACAGAGTGAATCTTTTACACACATTATTTCATTTAATTCTTGCAACAATGAGAGGTATGATTTGTGAGGCAATAGTTGTGCCTAGTTTTTAGTTCAGGGAACTTGAAACTGAGAGAAATTGAAAAATATATTTGTGGTTTAAAAGCAGTAGGGGTTTGCCAGAACTGGAAACCTGATCTTGGGACTCTTCCCACCACATCGTTCTGACTCAGGATGGAAACTATCCTTAGGGCTTCACTGACATTCTAAAATGGACTTTCCCCCTCAACATGGAGGTGGAAACTGTAAAATCATCATTAATGCTTAAAGGAATATTTATTAATGCCTTCATGTGCTGAGTGTCCGATAGATGAGCTTGAACTTGGGATTTGCATAAGAATAGCCCGTAAATGTACTTCAACCAATAGCGTACAAACAACCTTACTGCGAGCTTTCCCTAGAAAAGCAAGACCATTCTTATTTGTATGTAGAGTAGTTCATCATTAATCTTAATTATTGTTTGCATTTGCAGAGCATCTTCACATATGTTGGCTCATCCCACTATCACAAGAACTCTTACACAGAGAGTCACTTACCATAATTTTACAGAGGAGGAAACCCAGGCAGCCCCAGAGCCAGGCCACCCATAGAGCTCTGTGCCTCGGAATCCCAGCTCTGCTCACTGGAGCCTGTGCTTCTCCTAATCCGGGCATAGCAGAATCCCACAGTTACTTCTCCTGCTAGTCTGCAAGGCCACTTCAGAGAATCTCCTCTTGAATGCAGTAAATTTGATCCCAGAGTACTCTCAGCATGCAAGTGTACTTTGGAAGAGATGGTGGCTATTATCACCCATTTATGCCTAAGTATTATTTAACCTATTAGGTTGCTTTCCAAATGGTCAAATGAATGAAATTTTGTGCCAGAGAAAATAGCACATGAGCTATGCCTATTTCCTGTGGGCAGAGAGGGGAAGTGGGCCTGGGACTGGGGTGCTGGGGGGATATGTAAGGTGCACCAGGGGCTAAGGGTCAAAAGTTACTGTTGGTATTTACGCCAACCAAATGAGGGAGGGAAGGAGGAGATTCCTAGCCTGCATTTCGCAGATGAATTAACTGAAGCTCAGAAGGGAAATGATATGACTTTCTCAAGGTCACACGACTCCCAAGCAGTCCCTCTGAAACACATGCTGAGTCTACTTTTTCTTTTTCATTTCTGTTGCTAATACTTCATCCCAGTGGTTCTTTCCCGGAGTCGTTCTGCCTCCTTCGGGCCATTTGGATCTATGTGAGGATGTTCTTGGCTGCCTCAGTGATTGCAGCACTGGTGTCTAAGGGCAGGGGCGAGGGATGCGAACGTTCTGGGCAGCGCAGGACATCCTCACCCAGGAAGGATTGTCTTGTGCCTGCCTAGTGTTCCAGTGACCAGCTGGACATTCACACAGAAGAGCTTTACCATGTGTTTGCAATTATCTGGGTCTAGTGCATGGAGCTGCAAAGTCCAGAGACAGACAACGTGGGGTGCTCAGGCCACCCCTGCTCCACATTTCATAGCTGGGGTCCAGACCCTCCCTATGAAAAGGTGCCAGGGCCCAGACTTCCCAGGAAATGAATGGAGCTCCCTGCCCAGATTCTCAGGGGTGCCTTTGGACTGCCTCTGCTTTGGAAGGGTTTGTTTTTTTATCACTCTGCCCATATGCAAAAGCACTTATTAAAAAGCTGTCATGGTGTCTTGGGAAGTTTTGTGATCAGATGTACCTGGCCCGAATTTTAGTTCCCCCATCCATGTTCTTGGGCAAGTCACTAAACTTCTCTGGACCTTGGTTTCTTTATTTATAAAATGGAGTAAAATAGCTGTTTCATTTGGCCATTCAGAAAGTCAAATGGGATGTGTGCATGACAGCACGTGGACCCATTTCCATTCTATTCCGTCCCTTTTCCTTCCTTCCTTTTCGCTTCCTTCCGAAGGCGTATTTCAGTTTGCTTCCTGTAACTTAACCCATATTTCAACAGGAAGAGCATATTCAGCATTGAGAATACCTTTCTTCGGCTGTCCTAGTTCAAAGTAAATATAAATGAATAAACGAGTGCCCACCGTTCTGAGCATCTCAGGGGGTTGGACGGCTTTGAAATTCTAATATGAGCACAGACACACCTGCCCAGGCATAGCAGGAAGGCAGGTGTTCATTTGCCACCCCATCCAGACCTGGGAAGGCTGCCCCGTGACTGGAAGGCACCCAGGACCCAGGTAGGAGAGGGTTTGTGTTGCCTGGGTGTGAATGTGAAGCTCGGAGAGACAGGCTGCAAACCCAGCGCCTTGCACAAACACAAACAGCCGAGGGCTTTTCAATGCCATCTGCAAACCCACGCTTGGCTGGCCCCATCTTCCTCCCTCTCCTCTGCTCTTGAACTCTCCTGAAGCTGCAAACTCAGCCAAAGGGGATGATGGTGCCAGGGACGCCTGTTTGGGTCAAGGATGTGTGAGCAGCTGTCACCTCCCTTGGCAGCTTTGTCACTAAAAGATCTCATTGACTCAAGTATTTGTAGATGACCAAATGGAATTATTAACTTTGGGGATTCCCAGTTTCGTCTGTTAGACCACAACCAAAGTCATGCCAATGAAAAGCCAATGCTTGAGATTTTACCACCTAAAAAAATTACTTTGAGGCAGAAGTCATGATGTGCTTTCCAAGAAATGGTTGTGTGATGTTGTCCAAGCAGCAGGGCATTTGTTAAGTGAACACTGGATGGCAGTGGCTTGGCATAGGTTCAGATGGAGAAACAACAGGAAACATGCCATAAAATTAAAAAAGCACTAATATAGCCCAAAAAAGTCCCTGATTTTCCGATTGGAAGTAACCCTAAAGTGTGGTCAAGAATCTATATTGATTTTTCAAGATGTCTCCAGTGAAAGAACTTGAGGGCTGTGGTAAACCTTGAGCTTTGACTCTGAATAAAATGACTCAGAGTCCTTCTTCCTCTTCCATCTCGCACCTTGCTATAATCGTGGCAGGTCTTGTTAAGAAACTCAACAAACTCCAAGCAGGATAAACACAGAGAAATCATGCCCAGGCATGTCACAGTCAAGCTGCCCAAACCAAATCCTGTAGTAGGGTGGGCAAGGGACTTGGGTGTGCCAGAGAGTCTTGGTCTCTGAGGGATCCCTGAAGGTCCTGTGGTTTGTGTGGGGCTTCTGGAATACGAAAGTCAGCGAAGCACTAAGTGCTGTGCCTTGTCCATGATGTGACCATTTCTTGTTTATTTGTTCCTGCCACTCTACACAGGCAGCATTAAAGCCTCAGAAGGGCAACTTGTTTTAATTAGAATTTCATGCAATTGAGAGAATTTAATGAAGTGACCGGGACCTCATGTATTATATGTATAATTAATATGCAAAAATGAATAACCTTCATTTATACCAACTACGCACAGGAGCTCTGGTGTCATAAATAACACCATCTGCAATAACAACAATAACTACTACTACTGCTACTGCAAGATGCTGCAGGGTGTAGAACAAACAAACGGAAACCGCAGAACGTTCATAGATAGGAATCCGTCTCATCCTGAAGATAATCGATTCTCTGTCATTTCGTTACAAATTAAACTTGATCCCATTTAAAACACCAGCAGTATTGAGGATTTTAAAAAATGAGACAAATAAATTATAAAGCTTTAAGACACATACATATGAAATTTACACAAACTGTCTCTGGAAAGATGCAGGAGACACGGCTGTCACCGGCTGCTTCCTGGGCAGGAAACTGGGGGTGGGGTGGGGTAGAGATAGGACGTTTATTTCATTCTGATATTTTTTCATTTTGAACTATATGAACATATAATTTTTGAAAACAAGAAAATCATTTAAAATAGTAGTACTGACAGATATTAAACAATCAAGAAAACCTAGGAAAACAAAAACAATAAAGTTTCCCATATATTAAAACATACTATAATGTGGTATTAGTTCATGAATAGATGTATGGAACCATCTAGGAAGTCCAGAAAACAGATACAATGTTATTACATAATACAGTGGTGTTTTAAATCAGGGATAAGTGTTGGATTTCCGCTACTCACATTTACCAAAGTAAATTCTGGAGGGATGAAAAATTGAAACATGAAAAATGAAACCTGAAAAGTAATAAGACAAAAATGGGAGAATTATCAAATAACCTCTGATTTGGGAAGATCTTTTAAATTCTGACACAAAATCTGTAAGCCAGAAAAGATTGATAAATTTGACTCACTTTTGCCTTCAACCTAAGATATTATTGGATGGCAAACAGCACCATAAACAAAATCAAGTGATAATCAACAAGTTAATAAAACACATGTACCTCAAATCAGAGAAAAATGGCTGAAATATCTAATAATAATTCCTAAAAATCAATATTAAAAAAGGCCAAGAACTTAACAGAAAGGTGGCAAAAATATACAAAAAGAAAAACATATTAATATAACCAGTTTCTCAGTGCTCAAACTCACTCATAATAAGAATGCAAAATAAAAAACAGTGAGATACCATTTTTTTTGCTTATCAGATTAGCAAGGATTATTACAAAGAAAGTTTGTTATCATATTGGTTTTTTTTTTGTAAATGTGGGAGGAAACAGGAATTTTATACTTTGCTACTGGGAATGTAAATAGGTAAAATCTCCATGGAGGGTCATATGATGATAGCTAACGAAATTTAATATGCTTGAAGCTTTCAATCCAGCAATTCTTGGTATTTATTCAATGAATGGACTCCTACATGTGCAAAACAACTCCTGTGCAATCCCATTGAGTCCAATGTTGTTAGTAAAAGCAAAATAATGGAAATAATTTAGCATCTATTAGTGGGGCTGGTTAAACAAATATTGGTACAACTGTATATAAAATAATATAAAATCATTTCAGAGAAGGAGGATGCTCTATATGTACTGAAATGGAAACAATTTCCAGTATATAAAGTAAAAAATTAAAAGCAACAAAAGCAATGTGAACTATATTTAGTATACTCTCATTTGTGTGAAATATATCATATAAGTGTTTATGTATGTGTATGTATATGATGTATATTTTACACAGAGAGTGCATAACACAATACTTGCATTGTCAAGAAACTGGTAAGAGTGCTTGACAAGAAATAAGTACCCAAGGAACAGAGGTGGGTGCCAGAGCATATATTACATATTCAAAAAATGACAAAAAATAATAAAATAAAATAACTTGAAATTTCGAAATTTATTCTTTCAACAGCTTTTACTTAGCAACTCCGTTGCTGAGCCTGTGTGAGATGGTGGGATAAAACAGTGAGCAAGACAGAGCTGGTTTAACCAAAACTAAGACTGAGAGACCAAACCAAGATCGAAGCCTGGGTTGGAAAACCTCTCCCCGCAAGCTGGGTGCTCGAGCCCACACAGCATCGTGGCTCTGGGGCCGAGGTTCCGGAGAGGGGACTGGGGGACACTAAGAGCCCCAACCCCATGAACTGTCCTGGTCTGTTTTAGCAAAGCAACATCTCTGAGGCTTGGTAGCGGATTCTGGGCTCCCTTCCGGGCAGCTGGAGACCTCTTGGTTCCTATGGTCCTCACTCCGGGATTGTGGCATCCACACCACCCTGTTGCCAGCACCCAGGGCCAGGCATGCGCTGCCATCGAATCTCTGTCCTCAAAGAGCTTGGATTCCGGGATCTGGCGAAAGAGAAGCCCATGTATGGGAAGGACAAAAGGTAGCCCCGGCTGAAGGTCGGTGCTTTCCCAACATCCTCGATGACTGGGGTTTGTCTGGAGCAGCACAGCAGGGCCAGGGAGAGGGTCGAGCTGATCGGTAGTATGTTCTGCTCAGCAGAAAGGCTTTTCTTGCGTGCATCGATTGCTTATTTGCAAAGAAGGGAACAAAGCATCTTAACAACACATAATTTCATCTGGCTCTGGGGTCTTGGGGCCACCACTGGAAACCAATTATGGTTTTATGGGTTCAGGTAGCCAAAAGACTGAGCAAGGAAACACTGGCCGGGAGACGGGGGTCTCCTGCCACAGCACTCCTCACAGACACCTCCGGGAGTGGCCTTATGCCTGGCCTCCCTTGGCCGGCAGTAACGGAGGGGCAGATTCCTGACACTCCGGAATGATCAACACCCCCCAAGGTAAGCCAGCTTCGGTTCATTCGTTTTAAAAGTGCTGAAGCTAAACTTGTGCGGGTGGGATGTGGCTGCAGAGCCCTGGTCTCCAGCAGAGGGAAGACGTCCTCACCCTGGTGCTTGGACAGCTCACATGTGCACGGTTCAGTCCCCACTCCCTAAGGGGCTCGAATGTCCGTTGGCTTCTTTGAATCTCCAGTGCGGAAAGTTGCTTACGACATTCACTCACAGGTACGACGGGCTGAGTCTGTGCACCGTCTCTGCCTGCCTTGCAGCTGCCGCAACAACACGCACATAAGCGGTTGTGACGGTTCCTTTTGTGTGTCAACTTGGCTGGGCCCCGATGTGTCATCAAACATTATTCTGGATGTTTCTGTGAGGACGTTTCTGGATTAAATTAAATCTGTGGACTTTGAGTAAAGCAGACTGCCCGCCCTAGTGTGGTGGGCCTCATCCAATCAGGCGAAGGCCTGAATGGCACAAAGACTGACCCCCGCAAGCAAGAGGGGACCCTGCAGCAGACGCCTTCGGACACAAACCGCAACCTGGGCTCTGCCCCACATCTCCAACCTGCTGGCCCGCCCTGTGGAGTGTGACTTCGCCTCCGTAATTGCCTGACCCAGCTCCTTAAAAGAAATCTCTATGTATTAATATATACACACCTATCCTAGTGGTTCCGTGTTTTTGTTTGTGCGTTTGGTTTTGGAGACCCTGACTAGTGCGTGGTGCAAATTCAGTGGGTCTGTGACAGGCAATATCATAGTCAGAGGCAGTTTTACTGGTTTTCCTTCCAAACATTCAATGTGTCGCTGTGCTCAAAACCCTTAATTCACATCTCTGCATCATTCTAATCGAGGATGGGGTAAGGTTTACAGGAGAAAACCACGCAGACTGTAATTTTGAGAAGGACTTTGTGTCTGGGGAGGGATTTCTGTGTGGTGAAATTTACCCAGTTGCTGTTCACACCTGAAAGTTCTTCTCTGCCAGATGTTCCTGGTGTTCTGACCATTCTGGCCTCTGTTTTCTTAATTTCTCCCTCTCCTTTTTCCCAGCCTCAAACTTCTTATCATCTTCATTTTTTCTTCTTTAATCAGGTGACAGGTGGCAGGTGGCCTTTGCAAAGCTGCTGGGCTCCTTGCACATCACAGTCTCCCAGCTCCCGCCCTGGGGCAAGGAAGTCTCGACTGGTAACGGGGGTAATTCTCTCACAAGCAGACGTGACAAGTATTTTTGTCATGTTATTCAATACGCCACATCCTGCGGGCACTGTCCATCGATTCTTGTTGGGAAGACTTTAGTTTCAAAAATATTGTAAAGGAAAGAAGGACTAGCAAATTTCATTGCTTTGTGACACTTCTGTGTCCTTGTGGGTAAAAAGGGAGGAAGGGGCTTTGTTTCTGTGTGCCCTGTGCCCTTTCCCCGCAGTCACAAACGTGGAAATGGATCAGTTTTTATTTATCTAAGGAACAAATATTGCTCTAGGAAATGACTAAATAGTGTTCCAGAAACAACTGGCTATGGATCTTTTGGGCAAGCTGGACATCTTCCTAGTCATCTAATCTAGCGCTTGAAATGCGGCTCTCACGGCAGGACAGGGAATGACACACAAACAAGATCAATCCACGCTGGGATGTCTCCAGCATCCAGTTACACAACAATGTGTGGTGGCTCGCTCCCCTCGGGGCAGAGCGTGGCTGTGCAGACAGCCCCGAGCACAGCTGCGGGAGTCCCTGCCGTGTCTCTCCAAAGCAGGCTCTGAAGCCAGTCCGTGCTGCCGCCTCCCGCTCCGGGCCTTGATCAAACCTCTCTGCCACCTCAGTTATTCCGTCTGCAAAATGGGAATAAAAACCCACTGGAAAGGCAGAGAACAAAACCAGTTGTCACCTGGGGCAAACCTGTGTGGGACACACGGGTCCCCGCCATGTGACATTGCTTTGAGGGGATGATGACATCCTATTTCAGGGTTGCACCTCAATCTTGCAGGCTCAGATATTCAGTAGTTGGTGCAGAGGATGGCTCAGGCGCCCAGGGACTGTTACTGAATGGGCTCACAGGAATTTGAGGTAAATGTGCTAATTTACAGCAAGAACCATCACCAGGTGCACACAGTAAAAGTGGTTGGGAACCTATATCCCCCCTTAAAGGAACACCCACACGTGGCACCAAATGGCTAAGGGAGTGGGTGGGAGTGGGCAGATGCAGCTGGCTGGAAGCCGGGCTGAGGTGGGACCAAGGTGATGGCAGTGGCCCGGCTGTGAGAGTGACACTTCCACTCTCCCTCTCCCCGACACCTGCGGCCTCCACGCGTTTGGACGCCCCCAGGACCACAGCCACTACTAGGATGCATCAAAGCAAGTGAGACCATGGACTTGGAAATGACATGAATGACAACCAGCAACGCCAAACTTGAAAGCCCTCGATGATACCAAGTAATCTCCCTAAAAGTAGCTACCATGGTCTTCATCTACTTCTCCTCTTGTAAACTCAAGGATGAACATTAAAGAAAAGTAATACGTGTTTCTTACGCAATGCTGTTATCTCTTCTCCCATGTTGTGAAATAGATCATGCACATAAGAATATATAAAATTTACATATACTGTTTAAAGAAAAAGAATAAAAACAAATACCTGCATGTCTAGCGCCCAGGTGACGACCTACCTGTTGGCGCCTGCATCCTGCTCCTCCATAGGAAGGTATCGCCCTGCAGTGTGCGACAATCATTCCTGAGCTTTTCCTCAGAGTGTTACCACCTGTGTGCGTTGGTACAGAAAGGTACTGCTTGGGTTTGCTGCGTTGGAATCTTATACAAACGGAATCCTACGTTAGGTATTCTGTGACTTGTTTCTTTTTGCTCAAGATATATTATGTTAATTTGCAAAGTTTTATTTTGTTCTTTATCACTGCTGTATGGTGTTCTATTATAGAATATACCACAACTTATTTATCCAATTTACTACTGATGAATGTATTGCTTACAGTTTTTTACTATTACCAACAATGCTGGTATGAACATATTTTTAAAAGTTCCTGCTACACAAGGGCTGGATTTTCTCCACGTGTATACCAAGGAGGAAATGTTCTGGACTGCAGGCTACACATGCTCGCATCTGTGCCCCGTCATTCCAAAGTGGTCCTATGAATTTCCACCCTCTCCAGAATTGAACATGAGACGCTTTTTTGATATAACCGTTTTCCTGCCTGCATCTGGTATCTCCTGATTTATTTATTTACTTATTTATTTTTTAGAGACCAAATCTCACTCTGTGCCCCAGGCTGGAGCACAGTGGCATGATCACAGCCCACTGCAGGCCACAGGCCACCGAACTCCTGGCCCCAAGTGATCCTCCCCGCTTGGCCTCCCAAAGTGCTGGGATGACAGGTGTGAACCACTGTACCCAGCCTCTCCTGATTTTTAAGTATGAAATGTAGCTTGTTTGGTTTGAAATTTCTCTGATTACTAATAAAGTCGAGACTTTCACTTATGTTTATGGGCGATTTGTGTTTCTTTTTCTGTGAATTGTCTGATGTGCTTTTCTATTAGGTTGCCTTTTTTTGTTGATTTATATGAATACTCCACATATTCTAGGTGTTAATATTTTGTCAGCTACATGTGCTTAAGCATCCGTTCCTAATTCCAGCTTGTCTTTTTAATCTCTTGATGGGATGGCATCTTGTGATGAATGGAAGTTCTTAATTTTAACATAATTTAGCATATCAATTTTTTTTCATGACTCGTGTGTGTATGTATGTGTCTTAAGAGCCATCCCTACTCTGAGGCTATATAGATAGTCTCTATATCATCTTGTAAGACTTTTATGGTGGTTTTTTTCACATTTAAGTCTTTAATCCACATGCAATTGATTTTTTTCTCTTTTTTTTTGAGACAGAGTCTCATTCTCTTGCCTGGGGCGAGTGCCATGGCGTCAGCCTAGCTCACAGCAACCTCAAATTCCTGGGCTCAAGCAATCCTACTGTCTCAGCCTCCCAAGTAGCTGGGACTACAGGCATGAGCCACCATACCTGGCTAATTTTTTCTATATATTTTTAGCTGTCCAATTAATTTCTTTCTATTTTTGGTAGAGACGGGGTCTCACTCTTGCTCAGGCTGATCTCGAACTCCTGAGCTCAGAACGATCCGCCCGCCTCGGCCTCCCAGAGTGCTAGGATTACAGGCTTGAGCCACCATGCCCGGCCGCAATTGATTTTTTAAAATATGTTATGAAATGGAGATTTAATATCATTTTCCTCTGTGTTTAGTGTATTGCCTCAGTACTGTTCATTAAATAGTGTTTATTTACTATCTAACTCACATCATTTACGATTTGTTAGCTAGCACACGTCTGCTCAGCATAACTCTGGTCTCCAGGTGAGAGTGGGCTTGACTACAGCTCTTTGTTTTCATCACGTGCCGATATGTCCAGAGTCACATCCCAGCCACCCGTTTTAAACGTTCAGCTTCAAGCAGGTGTCTTGCTCTTTTGCAGGGGCACGCGCCCCCAACCACGTTCTACTTTAGGAACAAGGATCTCAGCTACACTTAGCCCTTCATTTTTTCCATATACATTTGAGAATCAGCTTTGTAAATTCCATAAGAAAAAAAAACCTTAGTGTGATTTAAATGAAATTATATTGGCTCTATATGAGTGTGTTTTTACTTTGTTATTGTTGTTTTCTTAAAGTAACCTTCTTATTCAAAAGGAAATTTAAGGTCCATGTAGAAAAATGCAAAACACAGTGAAACAAAGGGAAAGAGGAGAAATCACTAAACCGCCACAGCCAGAGATAAGTACTGCTAACATATTAATATATCTTTTTGGCCGGGCGCGGTGGCTCACGCCTATAATCCTAGCTCTCTGGGAGGCCGAGGCGGGCGGATTGTTTGAGCTCAGGAGTTCGAGACCAGCCTGAGCAAGAGCGAGACCCCGTCTCTACCAAAAATAGAAAGAAATCAATTGGACAACTAAAAATATATAGAAAAAAAATTAGCCGGGCATGGTGGCGCATGCCTGTAGTCCCAGCTACTCGGGAGGCTGAGGCAGGAGGATCGCTTGCGCCCAGGAGTTGGAGGTTGCTGTGAGCTAGGATGACGCCACGGCACTCTAGCCCAGGCAAGAGAGTGAGACTCTGTCAAAAAAAAAAAAAAAAAAAAAAAAAATACCATCCACTTGGAATTATTTTGGTGTTAGGAGTGAGATAGAAGTCTTTTTACTTCTAAGTGGCCAATTCCAAAGTGAGTTGTATATATAGTGAATGTGGGAAGAGAAAAAAAAGATATTTTCCAGTTTTTCAGCCTGATTTTTTTCCTCTTGTGATTTTTATTTATATTTAAAGAAAGCATTATAGAAAAGAAGATACATATAGAAACAAAGAATAATCACCCAGCATCATACTATTATAAAATATAAATTATTTCCATTTTTTACTCTCAGAGTTTCTTTCCATATTTATATTGGTTTATAAGTGATGACTCAGTAGCAGTCTCTTACATTTTAGATTTAGTATGTGCTCTGTAGATATTGTGTGTCAGTTGGCTTAAATATCTATTTAATGTTAGTACAAAACGAAAAGAAATTGTAGCCTAAAAATTTTTAAGGATTTAGTTCTCCTCGACCCAAAATTTTCCTGAATTCTTTTAATAGTCAAAGAAAGACTCCAGTGGAATTTAAGTTTTAAAAGAAATGACAGATCTGATTTTTCTTCCTAGATTTTAGACTGGTTTGTACAGATATGTTTGGCCCTGAAACATGTACATGATAGAAAAATTCTTCATCGAGACATAAAATCACAGGTATGTTGTTCTGTCAGCAATAACTCCTAAATGGATAAGGACATGGAGCCTTCATTGTCTTGAGCCACAGATTTTGAACCTGATTCATTGTGCATTGGATTATGTCTGCTCTCTTTGCTCTTATCCTAGAAATCCTCTTCATCTGCATCCTATGTTAGATCTGCTTATCCTCAAAAATTATTTCCCTCAACTTCCACTCTCTAAAAATTGCAGAACGTTTTTATCACTCCAAAAAGAAACCCTGTACCCATTAGTAGTCACTTCCCATTCCCTCTCCACCTAGACCCTGGCAACCACGAAATCTACTTTCTGTCCCTATGGATTTGCCTATGCTGGACATTTTATGTAAATGGAAACCATACAATATGTTCCTTTTGCCCATTTCTAAATTAGGTTGTCTTTTTGCTGTTGTTGGATTGTAAGAGTTCTTTTTATTGATACAAGTCCCTTGTCAGATATATGATTTGCAAATATTTTCTCCCATTCTGTGGGTTGTCTATTTTCTTGATAGTGTTCTTTGATGCACAAAAGTTTTTCATTTTGATCAATTCTATTTTATCTATTTTTGTTCTTTTTTGCCTGTGTTTTTAGTGTCATATCTAAGAAACTATTGCCTAACCCAAAGGCATGAAGGTTTACTCTTATTTTCCTCTAGGAGTTTTATATTTTACTTCTTATATTTAGATCTAGAATCCATTTTGAGTTAATTTTTGTGTATGGTTTGAGGTGGGGAACTACATTTATTCTTTTTCATGTGGATATCCAGCCACTCCAACATTATTTTTCAATTGAATTAATTTTGATAAAAAGTGTTTTTGGCCCACACCTGGACTGTAACAATATTTCTGGCATTTTTTTTTTCCCTGTCTTTTACAGAACATATTTTTAACCAAAGATGGAACAGTACAACTTGGAGATTTTGGAATCGCTAGAGTTCTTAATAGGTAACATATCAGTTTTAAACTATATTTTGATATAATGTCTTCAGTGAAACCTTAGTCCATGATGATGTACATGTGATAATTTATAATACTTTAAATACATTTATATGTCACTTAACAACGAGGATACTTTCTGAAAAATGCATCAGTGGGTGATTTCATGTGCAGAAATCATAGAGTGTACTTAGTGTACTTACACAAATCTATACAGTATAGCCAGCCTACTACATGCCTAGGCTGTACGATATAGCCTATTGCTCCTAGACTACAAACGTGTACTGCACGTTACTATAGTAAATACTATAAACAGTTGTAATACAATGGTAAGCATTCATGTATCTAAAGATATCTAAATATAGAAAAACTAGAGTAAAAATATGGTATAAAAGATAGAAAATGATATACCTGTATAGGGCACTTACCATGAATGAAGCTTACAGGACTGGAAGTTGCTCTGGGTGAGTCAAGTGGTGCGTGAATGTGAAGGATATTAGTATATGCTACTGTGGACTATATAAATATTTATTGTACACTTAGGCTACACTGAATTTATTAAAAAATAAAGTAATTACATTATGACATTATGACAGCCATGATGTCACTAGATATATATATATAACCTTTTGGAACTGCTGTATTATATGCATGTCTGTCATTGACCAAAACATTATTACGTGGCACGTGATTGTATCTTAAGCTTCTCCAAAAATTTTCTTTCTATTCTAGTACTGTAGAGCTGGCTCGAACTTGTATAGGGACTCCATACTACTTGTCACCTGAAATCTGTGAAAACAAACCTTATAATAATAAAAGGTATTTAAAATAATGTTCATTATATATTTCCTTTAAATCTATTATACTATATTTATTAACCTTCAGAATATAATTTTCTAAAATCAGTAATACACATGTATATATATAAATATTTTGTTAATGAGGGGAATTACAGGAAGACTATTTGACTATCTTGCTGAAGGAACTATAGCATCACTTTATTATGTAAGTTATAATTGAAAATAGAGTGCTTTCTTTGGTCTTTTTTTTTTGTAATAATCACCTCCTGTTGAATTATTGCTAATATTTATTGAACACTTACTTTATGCCAGACACTATTTTGAATTCTGTGTGTTAACTCTTAATGTTCACAATAATTTTGTGAGATGTAGGTGTTAATCATCCCTCCTTTTCTTACAAGGAAACCAAATACAGAGAGAGGTAAAGTAACTTCTTTGAAATCCTTCAGCCTAGTAAGCGGTAGATCTGGTATCCAAACTAGTCATCTGTCTTCCAAGCCCGTGTTCCTAATCACTGAGCTGTGCTATGGCTAACAGATTGTGTAATGTGTGGACAGGAAGAGCAGTCTTGCCATTGATTTACAATCACCCTTTATTTTCTCTCTCTCTTTCTAATTGAAAAATCCCAACCAAGAAACATTGGTCAGTTGGCTATTGAAGATTTCTTTCAGATTTAATTTTAGTAAATTAATATTGTTTCCATGTTCATTAAAACAGTATTTTGTTTTTATAATATTTTTAAAAATCATGGTACTTTGCAAATAATTGAAAAAAGCAGTTTGACTTTTGGGAAATAAAAATAACTATATAGAATGTACATGAAATTTTTTGATATTCTTTTAAATATTAAATTGCTTTAATGAAACTTTAAAACAATTGCTTGGGCAACTATTTTCCTAATCTGACATCAGCTTTTGTTATTTGATTACGATTGAAATTTTGAGTCTTCCTTTAAAGGGAAATATTTTATGTAGCACATGTTTTTCTAAAACATTTTCTTGCCATTTATGTTTCCTTTAAGTGAAAAAATTTTTAAGTACTTTCTGATACTTAGAGGATATTTCTCATTTTTGTCTCCTCTAGTGACATTTGGGCTCTGGGGTGTGTCCTTTATGAGATGTGTACGCTTAAACATGCAGTGAGTAGAAGTTTCTGAGATATTTCAAAAATTATGTCAAAAAATGATTTTAATGTTTCTGTTATTTTTTAACTCGTATCATCTTGTAGATGATCCTCTTGTATTAGAAATTCTTCTCTAAGTCAGTTTCTAAATTTCTCATCTTTACTGAAGTGTAAATTGATTTTCCCTTAATATATATATGCTTATGTAATATATTTAGTGTATATTATATTTCATACTTTTTTCCAGAAAATTATTTCTAATTTCTAATTTTGCTCTTTTCTTAATGGTAAATTCATTTACATGGTTTTGATATTTTAGCTTAACAAATTTTATTAGTTTCATTTTAGCAAATTCTCTCAAAACGCCCAAGTTATGTAAGTTTGGAATTACAGTTATTTAAAGAACTTCCAACAGACTCATTGAAGGATTTTATCAATTTAAATACTCAATTCTTTAGGGTATTTAAAATGTTTACTTTGGAGACTTTTTTGAAATAATGTTTAACATACCAAAAAGGGAGAGTTCTTGCCCTAAATAGGTTTTAAAAAAAAAAAAGATTTTTGAAATGGAAAGTAATAAAGATGTTTCCCCCACTGATTAAACAGCAATGTATTTTAATTATATAAAATTTCAGAAAATACATAAAAAATATAAAGAAGTGAATAAATATCACAAGCAATTCTTTCAATCAGTAACAACTACCTATAATATTTTGTTGCTTCCCTCTAGGCTTTATTCTATGAAATAGATTAATTTATAAAATGAATTTGTCTTTTTTCCTCCCAAAAGTTTGATTATACTATATGAGCAGTTTCATAGCCTGCTTTTATTACTTGATACTGTTTGGGGAATATTTTCCTTGTCATTCTTTTTAATGGTTGCATATTCTTCTCTTTTGCCTTAGATTTTTTATTTTAAGGAAAAAAGCATAGGCTGCCAACGCAGTGTGGAATGGTGGTTATTAGATATGTATTTGAAGGAATTGGTCAGTTTTTTTCTGTGACAGAGTCATTTTAGGTTGAAACCAGTGGTGGTGTTTTGTTGTTTTTTGAAAATATCTTTTCATCTACATTGTTCTTTCGCCATTGCTCCTATGTTTTGGAATTGTTTACTCTTAGTAACATGTGTTTTAAGACAAATGAAATTAATTAATTTACCAACCATCATTTGTGAAAAGCATGTCAGTTGAGAGAAAAATGAAAGTTCATTAGAGTAAAGGAATGGAGGACCATATCTTTTCTGTATTTAGGATTCCTGTTTAGGTGCACAGACATTTCTACTCAAATTTTTATAAACTGAATGACATTTAGGAGAGCCCAACATTTAATAAAACTCTTTTAATAATCACTGATGCCCGATGCCTAATTTATATTGCATTTTATTTTCTTAATATATATGTTAAGAAGATCTCAACATTGTACAACTGTTGTTCTGTACTATTGTAAGTGAGATATCAAAAGCTTAATTTTACCTTCTTTCAAAATGAAATCTTCTTTAGATTTTAAACTGCCCCACCTTTTTTCTTTTTACATCAGCTAGAGTTTATATTGTGTTTATTCCTAAAAAATATATTCCTATTAATAAAGCTTATATTCCCCTTGGGTGTTTTCCACATTGCTGATTCCATAGCTTTTGTGAGAATCATACACACAAAAATAATAATGAGCACTAAAAGAAAAGTAATTTGGTAGTTTTACTTATTATATTTTTTGCAAATAACTTTTAGTTCTGTAGTTAATTTCTTGTTGTAGTCATTATAGGGGCACAGGAAAGCAGGCCTTTTTTTTTTTTTTTTTTTTTTAAGACAGAGTCTTCTCTGTCACCCAGGGTAAAGTGCGGTGGGATCATGATAGCTCACAGCAACCTCAAACTCCTGGGCTCAAGGATCCTACTGCCTCAGCCTCCTGAGTAGCTGGGACTACAGGCATATGCCATGATGCCTGGCTAATTTTTCTATTTTTAGTAGAGATGGATCTTGCTCCTGCTCAGGCTGGTCTCGAACTCCTGAGCTCAAGCAGTCGCCTCCCAGAGTGCTAGGATGACAGGCATGAGCCACAGTGCCCAGCAAGGAAGGCAGGTCTTAAATGAAGAACATTAGGCTGGTTTTTTTCCTCCCTTTCTGGTTCTTGGCCCTGATTTTGCTACCTCTGAGGAATAATCTTTTACCATCTTGATTGTTATCATGGTTTATATAATACCTACATCCCATCTTTTAGTATTTTAAATAAGTAAAAATTACTCTTACAGCAAGTTATAGCATTTTATTTTTTTGAGGACTGATATGCTCTTCGAAATACATTTATAACCCAGTTAACTTTTCTCTAGTGAACATAGTCTGATTAAATTATTTAAAGGAGGATTGTATTTCTATTCTATATTGATAGGAAAAGAACTGTTAATGTTTCTTATTGCTGATATTCCTGATTTTGGTTTGTATATGTTTCACATATGTTGATTTATATTCTGGATTTTAGTTTGAAGCTGGCAGCATGAAAAACCTGGTGCTGAAGATAATATCTGGATCTTTCCCACCGGTGTCTTTGCATTATTCCTATGATCTCCGCAGTTTGCTCTCTCAGTTATTTAAGAGAAATCCTAGGGATAGACCATCAGTCAACTCCATATTGGAGAAAGGTTTTATAGCCAAACGCATTGAAAAGTTTCTCTCCTCTCAGGTATGTTGTTTTCCATTACAATTAGACAGTAGGGTATGTTGCTTACCTAGGACGTGCCCTCCATTTTTAAGGAGAGTACATCAGAACGTTGGGGGAATGGTGTGTCCTTGTCAGACAACACTGGCATCGCCTTCTTTCCATTCTTATATGACTTTTTCTTCCTGTTTTCTTTCCAGTTGTGCATCATTTCTATGTTCTTTGGATTTCTCTTTTTGTTTGTTTGTTTGTTTTTGAGACATAGTCTCACTCTGTTGCCCAAGGTAGAGTACAGTGGCATCATCATAGCTCACTGCAATCTCAAACTCCTGGGCTCAAGCCATCCTCCTGCCTCAGCCTCCCAAGTAGCTGGGACTATAGTCGCGTGCTACCACTCCCAGCTAATTTTTCTGTTTTTGGTAGAAATGGGATCTCTTGCTCAGGCTGGTCTTGAACTCCTGACCTCAAGTGATTCTCCCGCCTTGGCTTCCCAGAATGCTAGGATTACTGGTGTGAGCCACTATACCCAGCGTTGTTTGGATTTTTAACTGTAAAATTATTAAACTTTTCTGTGCTTCACTTTCCTCACCTGTGAACAATGGAATTATAAATGTATACATATCCTAAGGTTATGAGAATTAAGTGATAACACACATATAGTGCTTAATGTCTAGCATTAGACATTAGTGCTCAAAATATTCACTGTTAAATGTTATCAACATCAATTTATTATGCTAATATAAATGTATTATCAACATAATTTATATAATTATATTCTATTTGATAGGAAATGACTGGAAATCATTTACATGTATGTATACTGGATTGTTGACTCATGATTTTTCCTCTTCTGCTCACATATAGGTGCATAATAAATATTGAGTTGAATTAAATTTTAACCTGACAGAATTTATAAAACAGTCTATATCAAATCAATTGGCATAGGTTATCTATAAAAATGTGATCACCTGAAGTTGGAATTATTTTACTTCTCATGTTTAGTGTGGCCTTTATTTGAGTAATCGCTATTAAACTCTTTTGTAAATGAGATATCTGGCAAAATCATAGTTTTATTACTTTTATGTGCTTGTGGGAGGAGAAGTAAGTATCATATATCCTTCTGGCTTAATTCATGTGAACAAAAACTCTTCAGGAAACAGAGATGTGGATTTAACTATTACTACCAGGAGAATGTGTCAGTAAGCAAGAAAGCCAATTGAAATTTGAAGGTCAAAGGCTGCTTGTATAGGACATAACAGCAACCTCTGAAACGTGGGTGTCTTACAAGATGCCTTTGTTATAAATAACTTTTGTGAGGACAGTTTTGTGAAGCAGTTTACTGTTGTTTTTTTGACAGCTACTGGAGAAGAAACAATGACTTCCTTTAGTCTTGCTGAGTTTCTTTCCCCCATACCAGCAGTTAGGACATTCAGTCTCAAGGGGGAAGTACTGGAATTCAATTAGCTGGCAATGAAAGAGAAAATAGTATAGCCTGAAATGCACAACACTTGCAATAGGGAAAGAAAAGGGGGTGGATGATGGTTATTAACAAATGGAATATTTGACATTACGTGTTTAGTATATGCATAGACCCTTCTTGTTGCTATTTAAGTACCACTTAGATTTCATTCTTCATGAAAAGCTTTATTTTTTGTTCTTCAGTTTTATTTTCTCCTCTGTGTGACTTGTTCAGTATTCAAGTGAGAAGGTTTATGATACTTTTTTAAGGCTATAACTTTGAGATAATTTGTGAGCTTTACCATAACATAGGCACTATTATTTCCAGTATCACTATAATGCTTGACACAATTTTTATTTTTAATACCTAAATTCTCTCATTGCTGTCACCCAAGGTTGATAGGGTGTAGTTTTCAGTCTTGCACACCCTGACAACTTCTTCCTAGATGTGGCTTGACAAATCGTGGATAAGTTCTGATTCATTAGGAATATAGGTGCTGTCCAATAATAGAGCAACACTCTGATGATCAAAACGTTCTGTATCTGCATTGCCCAGTATTGTAGCCACTGGTTAGTGGGCACTTGACATGTGGCTGGTGTGACCAAGGAGTTCAATTTCTATATATGTTATTTATTTTGAATTTTAATTCGGATAGCCATGTATACGAGTAGTGGCGACTCTGTTGGACAGCACAGAATAGAGATTTCAGGATCTTCTTGGACGCTACATGCCTCATCTCTCAGTTCATATGAGCATTAACACAGGCGAAAAGAAAGATTCATACTTAAATAGTAGAAGAAAGTATTCAATTTTAGGACAAGCTGAAGATCATAAGCACCTGTTTTCTTCCAAGAAAAAGAAATGGAAAAAATGCATGTGTTGGGAAGAGAAAATTAGATTCACGTGGTTGCTCTGAGCTGCCTTTGAGCCAGACTCTCGCTTACATACGAGGTGCATCCTTCAGTACAGCTGCTCTCGAGCTTTAGCACACGTCACGGTCTCCTGGAGGCATCACTGGGCTCCACCACCACAGTCTCTGTTTCAGTGATTCTGAGGTGGAGCCTGACAGTTCGCATATGTAACAAGTTCTAGGTGATGCCGATGCTGCTGGTATGAGACTTTTGAGAGTCTCACTGTGTTGCCCGGGCTAGAGTGCCGTGGCGTCATCCTAGCTCACAGCAACTTCAAAATCCTGGGCTCAAGCGATCCTCCTGCCTCAGCCTCCCCAGTAGCTAGGACTACAGGCATGCGCCACCATGCCCGGCTAATTTTTTCTATGTATTTTTAGCTATCCAATTAATTTCTTTCTATTTTTGGTAGAGACGGAGTCT
>CAUYSK010007032.1:0-40350 GCA_963575035.1 Avahi laniger | reverse complement strand
CATGTACTCTAAAGAATATGTTCAGCAAATAAAAAGTTCAACTAAACCATTTCATAAATTTTAGCAGAACTAGCTATAATATAAATTCATTAAACATTTAATTCCTAATAATTTGGTTCTTAATATTTAAGAAGAGCTTTGAGGATGATTTCTTTACTCTAGTTCTGTCCCAGGTAGTTTGAGTGAACACTTGTCTTTTTTTTTTTTGAGACAGAGTCTCACTCTTTTGCCCGGGCTAGAGTACGGTGGCATCAGCCTAGCTCACAGCAACCTCAAATTGCTGGGCTCAAGAGATCCTCCTGCCTCAGCCTCCCAAGTAGCTGGGACTACAGGCATGCGTCACCATGCCCGGCTAATTTTTTCTATATATTTTTAGTTGTTCAATTAATTTTTTTCTATTTTTAGTAGAGACGGGGTCTCGCTCTTGCTCAGGCTGGTTTCGAACTCCTGAGCTCAAACAATCCGCCCGCCTAGGCCTCCCAGAGAGTTAGGATTACAGGGGTGAGCCACCGCGCCCGGCCAACACTTGTCTTTTGATAAATGTCCTTGGGCTAGATTAGCCTGTTCAATATCCTTCTCTTGAGCAGGATGAACTTTGGTGAGCTACTTGGCCTTTCTGAAATGCTAAAGCCCGGTTTTCTGAAACCTGTAAAATGAGGAGACTAAACGAGATGGTCCCCAAGGTTCACAAACTTGAGTTTTGTCATTCGGTGATTTAAGCTCTCAGGTTGATCTGAAGATGCAAGAGTGATTATTGTTTAATGACGATGATAAGAATCTCCTCAAGGTCCCCGTCACTCTCTTGTGTGTTTCCAGGCTAGTCAGCGCCGCAGCTGCTGTTAAACATTGTTCCAAATAAAGGCCGCCACGGAAAAACTCAGGCCCTTTCTTGGACCTGATGCTTGGTTGATACTGTGCCATCATCTGCCTTTACCCTTTGCAGGAATTCCTTGAAAACAATCACCAGGTTATTAGTAGATGTTTTTTCAAAGGCATTGTAAAGTTATTTTGCTTTGTAAAAATACAGTTTAGTACATCTTAATTGAATGTGAAGAAAACCCTCATTCTAACCTGAAAAATAATTCACTTATTGATATGTATAGCAGTTGTAAGATCCTATTTACATTGCACAAAACTCACGTGCCTACTCAGTGATTGGATTTTTTATTTCATTTTTCCACTTCAAACTTGTGATTTTTGTGGGCGTTGATAGTAGGTCAGTGATGAACAGGAATTTTTCTTGAGATGATCTTGTCTGTCATTCATTTGCTCTTTCCTTCCTTACTTCATTCATCAGATATTTACGGAGTGCACACTGCTGGCCAGGTGGTATTCCAGACTTTGTGAATGCAACAGGGAAAGAATAGGCCAAGGCGCTGCTTTCATAGAAGCTGCACTCTAATGGGAACGGGGGTGGAGAAGGGGATAAACAAGCAAATAAATAAATATGAAATATGTCACACAGGTTGTGAATGCTATGATGAAAAAATAAGGCAAAGTAAGAGTAGAGACTATTAAGGTGGGGGAATTGCTATTTTTTACATGTTATGTAAAAATGTATAATTATATGTAGTATATATAAAAATATGATGGTCGGGAAAGGCCTTTCTAATAGTTAACACTGGAGGAGAGACCTGAAAGAAGTGGGGAAGGAATCCATGTGTCTTGTCTGGCAAGACAACTTTCCAGGCAGAGGGAACAGAAATCCAGGCAGGATCAGAGACTGCGTGCCATAGGAGCAGCCAGGAGGCCCGCAGGGCTGGAGCAGGTCGAACAGGGGGAGAACACTCTGGAAATAAGTGCAGAGTACGTAAAATATATGTAAATGTGTGTGATGGAGTTGGGAGCGGGGGTCATCATAGACCATGGTGAGGATCTGGGATTTCAGTCTGAGTCAGATGGGAGCCACTGGGGAGTTTTCAACAGAGAAGTAACAGGATCTGACTTAGTTTCTCTCAGGATCACTGTGAACCGTTGCCTGTTTGTCCAGAGTAGAGCAGAATCCTTTGTTTCTCTGGCTGGATGAGATCCTGTGGGTTCAGTCTGTTAAGGGAAATAATTTTTGGAGACTAGATGGTGCGGAAAAATGTTACATGTGTTCTTAAAATGGGACATTCATTAATCCAGTATCTATAGCGAAGGAGGAACAACATAGAAAGATACAAAGTCACCTTGATGCACCTTATCAATAAGCATATCTTTATTGAATTTAAGGCAAAAATTAGTGAACCTGCTGCATCTGTTACTTTTCTGAAGCATCGGGAAAGGCCCCTGACTGTCTATATGTCACTAGGCAGGTGGGTTTGGGCTCAGTAGACCTCTCCCCCAGCAGAGGCTTCTCGGTTGTTTTGGACAAGAGGAATTTCTGCTTTATGTGTTACTTTTGGTTCTTGTGGCACAATATTTCAGCTAGTTTGCTTTTCCTGGCTAGGGCTAAGTCACCCCAGGGCTAGGAGCGGGAAAGAGCTGCCCAAATCTCAAGAGATATGCCATGAGATCAGAGACTGCAAGGCCAGGCTGGGAAATCTCTTCTTTTATAGGGTGTGTACTAAGGACACTGCCAATTTTCCCGGTTTTCTTTTTGGAACATTGGCTCACTGTATTTTGTTTCCTATTTCCTCCTACCGTGGTGCGTATGGGTACTTAGGAGTACACCGGTTATAGTAATGTCATATTAAAAGGCTTTTTCTTGACATGCACCTGGGGAGGAAATATGCGTAGGGCATGTCTCTGCAGGCCAAACCCTTACTCTTCCCTGCTGAAACCTACTGCAAATGCTTAAGATTACACAGTCATGTTCCACCAAGTTTTACCCTCTCCCCCAGACGTTTTTGGAAGGACTTTAAGAACTTCTGGGAAATTATGAAACAAATATTTGAAGTAGGGCAGTCATGAAGAAAAGTAAACTTTATACCGTAAACCGAGGTTATAATAGTCTGGGCGTCAGAAAGACTTGGAATTGAGTGTCCATTCTGCCATACGGTAGCTATGTATGACATCAGCTAACTGCTTATCCTCTCTAAGCCTCAGTTTCCTCATCTCTAAAATGAGGATAATAATACCTGCCTCAAAGAACTGCACTGAGGATTAAATTGAATAAACCTGGCACAGTGCTTGGTGCATAGAAATAGTAGATAAATGATAGCTATTGTACAAATATTATTAGTATTGTGCATCCTGAGATGAAGTTCCCTCCCACCAAGTTCCATGTCAATTAAGAAATAATTTCATGTTTCTAATTTGTATTTGGTCAAGCTAAATAGAGAAAAAGAAACATTATAAATAAATAATGTCCTAGAGTAATTAATGCCAAAAGAATCCTAAAATAAAAATATATGTCTTGTTATTAATTCCTTAAAACAATCATTTGTAACCATTCTGCGACAGATTTACTGACTACGGCATTGATTTAGAAATGTTAAACTAATGAGAACTTGCCATTAGTTGTGATAATGGTCTATCATTTCTAGCTTGAACCATGTGTACTTATTTGGCCTCATTTCAGAATAATAAATTATTTCAAACTCATTTCATTTCTTCAAAATGTTCTCATGAGTTAGATTATATGAGTAGTATTCCTATAATCCATCATCTGAAGTAAACTGTATGATTCTGGACTATTTTAAGATTGAGACACTTCAAACATTTTTCAGAAATTACATAAAAGGGTTATAGGGTTTCTCAAGCCTCTAATTTTCCTTTTTATGCTCATGCTTGATTGTTGTTCCATATTACGGCTTATTTTCCCTTTAAAATAGCTCTACACGAAGAGAATATACTGCTAAATACTATTGCAAGGGAATGTTTACAGATGCAAATGACTTCTATTTAGGGAGCTCATGATTAAAATTTGAAAGAATGTGGCACTAGAAAGCATGTGAATAACCTTTGAAAAAAATCTCACAATAGAACCGAATATAGGATATTTATAATCTAGGATTACAGCTATAAAGCGATGTGTGAATATGTATATTCAATATGCTGCAAAGGACTTCAGATTGAAACTTGTTAATCTAATGTTACTTTTCTTTAATTGAGATAAATTAATTGTCAATGGAAAAATCTAAACTCTAAAATAATTCAATCAAAGAGGTTTATTCTGAGCCAAAGGTGTGTGTGACCATGGCCCGGGGCACAAGTTCTCAAGAGTTCTTGAGAAAATGCACCTGAGGTGGCCAAATTACAGTTCGATTTTGTATATTCATGGGGACAGGAATTACAGGTAAAATCATAAATCAGTAACATATGGAAGGTATACGTTGGCTTGTCCCTAAAAAGATGGGACATCTCGAAGCAGGAGTTTGCAAGTCATAGGTGGATTTTAGGGATTCTGTTGTTGACATTTAGCTGAAAGAGCTAAGCTTTGTCTAAACATCAGGTGTCAGTGGAAAGGAATATTTGAGTTAAAACAGGGGTCTAGTAGGGTGCTAGAGTTAAGATGAGGGGTCTCCTGTCTGTCATGTGATGCTCTACGAGAACCAGGTTGGGAAGGAAACCATATTATATCAGGTTAATAAAACCCAGTTAGAGAGATTTTATCATTTGTAGGCGTGACTCACCAGGCCCCTTAGAAAGGAATTTGGGCAAAAGAAAAAGGTCAGAGTTGAGTCCTCATAACTATTTTATTATTGTGAAACTGTAATGTGGAATGAACTAAAAGGCTAGTACAGTAAAAAGAACTAGTGTTACATTTGCCTGCAACAGGTGAGCCAGGCATTTTCCACAAATCTACCTTTCTGATAAAAAGAAATTTCAGACATCTAAGTTCTTTCACTGGGCCATTTTAATCTCTCATAGATGCTTTGAGACTGAAAATGTATTTCATTATTTTATTTTTTATTGCTCACAGAGCAGGCTGCTAATAAAGTTAGAAAAAAACCGGTATTCCTTGTCAGACATAATTTTTTCTATCTATTTCTGCCCAGAGAAGATCTGCCCTTTGGTTTCTTGTTTTAAAGACTAGCTTTCTGGCGTCATCAAAGAGATCACTCAAGTTGTGTGTTTCATTTTGGTGGAAAACGTGTCCTTAACTCTTCTGGGTGTAGTAAACACTCCTGCTTCCCTCCGGATGGTTCTGGAGACTGGCCTGGTTCAGGCCCTGGCTGTGCTCGGGAGCTAATGAACATGTCACGTGCGTCTTGAGTTTTCCCGTCTCTGCACAGCTGTGGCACTATCCCCCCTGCTGCGAGGCACAGCACGCTGGCCATTTGTTGGCAAGTTCATATTTCACACTGCAGGGAATTGAAATGATTGAACAGACAGAAGAGGAGTTTTATTTGCAGTAGCCCACGTATCCCCAGACTCTGATTTGGCATAAAACATCTGCTTCATGATCTGCTTCAAGGCCAGTTCCTTTCCTCCAACAAAGGTTACGACTTCAGGCAAGCTGTGCTTCCACTGGCAGGAGGAAATTTGCCCGAAGACTTGATTTAGTCAGAATCAAAGCATCCTGCCACAGAATTTTCTTTTTCCAATTATCTTCGAAGAGGCAGCCAGACTTTAAATGTGTCAGTATAATAAATGTAATGAAATAAGGCAGACACTCCTTTCCCCTGTTGCTATCAGGGGGAGGGGCATATACAGTTGTGCCTTCACACCTGGAAGCCTGTGAAACTTACCTAGCTATCTGCCAGCACACATATTACATATCTTGGCAACAGCACATTGCAGGGATGGCCTTTAGATTTCTTTTGGCTCATCAGCATGATAAATAAGTGCATGCATTGGTTATACCTGCAGTGTTTACATCTTTCAGATTATAAAAGCAAATTGGCATAATGCTGAAAGTAATTATTATATGACTATTTTTCATAGTGAAGGAGCATATCATGTAGCCTTTGTTTTGTGGTATGGTCCTAATTACTAATTATATTTATCCACATGACTTTGTTGTGCATAGTCATATTTTTTGTTCAAGACAGCCCTCGCTAGCCTTACAGACATATATACGAAATTAAATCTTGGCATTTTATTATGCTAGAGCAATTAGATGCCATTCTCATAATGAGAAACATGACATCTTCATCGCTCTCCTCTATATTTCCATGTTGTTTTAATGCAGACATTTACCAGAATGGAATACAGTCTTCCTCCTAAGACACACACACACACATACACCCTAATTGAATATCTGCATATCTCCAAGGAGTCCTGTGGGTGAAACCATGTATTCATCTTCTTTAGTTCTTAGGCCACTTTGGTTTAAGAGTAAGAACTGTTGCTTTTATGAAGTGCCTTTTTCTATAAAGTCAAAACCTCACAGCAGTGCACAGAAAGCCGATGGTATAAAGGAGCTAAGTAGAGTCTTTAATAGAGAGAGCTGGGTTGTAAGTGTTTTTGTTCCTACAGAGCAGATAGATTTGGCTCCATCTGTTCCATATTCATAACAAAGGAGCACACTTACAGGAGGGCCAAGTTCCCCGGAGCCTCCTGGTAATGATCTTTTCACCCGAATGAAAGCGTCTGAACCCAGTGGCTTGGCCCTGCAAAAAGCAGCTAGCAGGATTGCCCTTCAGAATCCTGATTTCCTTGTAACTCAGGTTGACATAAATTCCCCCAATACAGAGTGGGAAAAATTTACTGATGTCTCATCTTCCTGCGACACGACACGATGTTGTTGGGAAGTTTGAATCTGTGTGTTTTACCTTCCCCTCCTGCTACCACAGAAGATTTGTAGTTAGATAGTACGAGGGAAGTTTGCACTTGAAGTATCTGAAGGTATCACAGGGGAGAGGCTGTTCTTCATACTTTTAAGTTGTTTCTATTCAGACTTTTTAATCTTTTTAAAACTGGGGTTAATGAATAGAAATATGAGTTACACCAAATAAGGAAAAACCCCTGTTGAGTTTTGTAATTAGCAAACTTCAAAGCCAATTTCAACTGAGACCTCTTAGATTAAAAAGATAAGTTGACCCAAGAGTTTTCTTGCACTAAGCAGAGGAAAAATAAAATTAATTTTTCCCCCAAATGCCAAGGAATACAATAAATCTTCCTATTTATATGACATGCAGAGTCAGCATAGAATCATAAATGATTCCTTAAAAATTAAATAGCACATTGGTATTAATATCAAGCCTAATAGATATAGTGCTTATTTTTATATGTTAGCTTCACAAATTTCTTAAGAAATAGAAACATATGTTAAAGGATGGTTTTCCTTTTCTCCATTCTGCAGACTTTTCAACTACTAGAAGCTCCTAAAAAATACTGCATTGATTTATTTATTATACTTCATGTTAAAACTGTAATTCTAATTTGTCAACCTTTTATTATCCATCTGTGCATTATCTGCTTGCTAAACTAAGGTTTCTGGCAAATCAAATAGTAAACAAATCTCTCAAAAAGTTTGCAGCGGCAATAAAGTGGGCGAAGTTTTCATCTAGCTATCTGCGAGATTGCTCTGTGCGTTAGCAAGAGGAGATATAAGAGGTAATATTCACGGAGAGTGAAAAACATAGCAAATCAATCTGTGACGATCTCAAGTTTCTCGAACACCTTGGTACCTTTGGTTATTTTTTGTAATATATGAACCTGAATATTTCTAGCTCATTGAGTTTTCAGTCCATTCATTTATTCATTTCTGCAAAAATATTTTTTTGGTGCCTACTTTGTGCCAAGCACTATGCTAGATTTTGGAAACACCGTAATGTATTAAAAAATTTTTCTGGAGCTTACAGCTAAATCAAGAAATAGACAATAAACCAGGAATCAAACAAATCTATAACTGCCAATTATACTGGGACCTGTAGGGAGCTGGATGCGGTAATGAGAAATGCGGAGACAGCTTTTGATTAGGTGATCATGGAAAGCTTCTCTGAGGAAGCCTTGACCTGAAAGGAAGTGTCAGGATGAATTGAATTTTTGGTGCACAAAAGGGTGGTTTTTGCCCATTAAAAAAGATAATTCAGAGGGCTACTTTGGATTTAAAAATTGATATTTGACCTATTAAAGTTACAAATAAAAAAATTCTTCCTAAACAATTTCAAATTTAACCCGTTTGATTTAGCTTATACATCTTATTCTATATAGAAGCCTAGGAAATGTAAATTTTTGGTTCCATTTACAAACTTGGTTAATTAAACTCCTGGAACCATTTTAAGTTGAACTTAAAGGTTTAATTATTCTCTATTTTTTTTAAATATTCCAATTGTCTGACTGTGAAACCTCCCCAAGTATGTAAGTAATTTTTATCACTGTAATAAATTAAACTAAGTATGATGAACCTTTAGGACTCTTAAAAGTTCTAAAACTGTAGGTAAACCTGAGATTTCACTTAGTCACAAGTCTAAATCAATTTTTCCATTATATATTTTAAATTAGAATTACATGTCTGACTGGTTACTTAAATTGGCCAAAGTTGTCCTACACTTTAAAAGTGAAGTTCCACATTCACAGATGCTTTTCTTATACACAAGAAATACTAGTTCTGTGGTTTTAATTCTATTAGAAATGCCTACACTTAGTTTTTAAACTTTGCTGTGGTTAAAGGACAGTTATATCCCTCAACGCAATTCGGGGGTTACGGTCTCATGCCATATCTGAGGTGCTTTAACTTGCTGAGGCTTCTTGAGGATTTCGGCCAGCATGACTTCACTCTCACCTGTGATCCTGGCCACCCAGCACCTCCCTTTATCATAACTCAAAGAAGACCGTGGTCTCCTTGGTTCTGGCCTTACCTTGCCTTTCTTCTGTTCGCTGGGAGGGGCCTGCAACCTTTACCCAAACTATCATTTGGTTGGATTCTGCATCTGTTTGGTTCTAAAGATGCCCTCATTCCTCTCACTCACTTCTTATGTCTTGGGACCATATACTCTTACAGATATTAAAATGCTGCCTGTTTGAATTTTGTATATCTCTGGCTTTGGCTGATTAATAGATCACAGTTTCCAAGATCATTCTACAAGAAGGAGCCAATACTCTGGGGAGAGGAGCCTTCCAGGAAAAGGAATTTTTTTTCTTAATTTCTTTGATATTTACCACCATCCTTCTCTTCACTTTTCTTTCTTGTTCTAATCCTGACTTTTGGTTCATATTTGGTCAACAGATCACTTTGCAGCTAGAAATATTTTTTTTATCTCTATATTAAGTCTTCAAATCTTTGTTGAATACCTGTCATGAACACAGCAATAGACTCCCCAGAACCAAGAACCCAAGAACCCGGCATGGCTCCTGCCCTTGGGGAACTTTGCAACTGTTGTAGCAGAGATAAGATGTAATAGCCAGCTGTAAAACAAAAGAAAATGTGGTAAGTGCTATTTAGGAGATAGAAACAGAGCCCTGTAAGAACCCAGAAGAGGGTTATTGTGTTGGAGAAATGGGAACATATCTCAAGGGGCCAGAGGGATTTTGAGAGTGGAAGGAAAGATCGTGTGAGAAAAGGCAGACTTTCCAGGAGGCTCTAGGAGGGAATATTGTTAGGACTAGCTATTAATAGATATTGAAACCGGGAAAAGAGTGGGAGAGATGAAGAAGGAAATGCAGGTTGGGACCACGTTATGGAAGACCCTGGCTGCTGTGCCGTGGGATAATGGATGCGTACGCACAGCCATTAACTTTTCTGGAAATGATCCTACTCAGAGACAATCAGAGTAAGCTGGAATTTAGTCCCTAAGATTGGCTTTTATTTTATTTACTCTATCAACAGAAAACACTCATCAAGAAAAACATTTTTGGTATGAAAAAAATGTACAATCTTGGTACCTAAATGACTCCCTTCTTGGTAAAATTTAGCCTTCTAAAGAGAGAACATTAATTTGTTCATGCCTCTAGGGTTCCATTAGGAGCCTGCAGCCCAAACAAATGGATATTTCTGCCTTAGATACTTGTATCACTACCAGGAATAACAGCCATGGGGAAGACCATGGCCTACTGGTTAAGAAAAACAACAAAAGAAATCGTTGATTTGCATAAATAGATATTTACCCAAATAGAAAAAGAATATTGAAGAGTGAAATAAGAGCCATTGATATATAGCAACAAAATATCCGCGGACAATATACACGGACACAGGGCAGTGTCCACATCCACCTAGGCTGGTTTTCTCTCGTGTCATCATTGTAGTGTATCAGGTTACACAACTGCAAAGGCAATGCCAATGACCAGCCTGGTTGCTTCTGTGCAGGATTTATATCCTTGTCTTTGGTCTGCCATCCCTCTAATTTAATAGCATGCTCACACTCTTAAAATGGAATTGAAAAAAAAAATTCACAGAATCTTAGCATGAGACTCAAAAGGAACAGGGTCTTCCAGTGCCCTTTCTAATTCTCTAAACACTCACCCCAGCCTCGGTGCACATGTTCACGTAAACACCTTCATCACCACCACCATCACCCTACACACACACTAACAAATGAAGCTATGGTAGAATCCAGTTTGTAAAATTTAGGCTAGAAAGGATCACACTTGTCCCCCTGGTTTTTCTTATTACTTAAAAATAGCTTTATCACCACCATCCATACCTGACCCCCTCCCCCTCCATATTTGTGCTCAGAACTAGAGGCCAAAGAAGCCCTCTTGCTTAGGGAAATCCCTGTGCAGAGGGAACAGTAAGCACAGAGCTGATGATATCAATCTGTAGAGTAGTGAAATAATATTCTGGATCTGCAGGGATCCGTCACCTAAGTTTCTGAGTGCGCCATAAAATTTTACAGCCTTTCTAAGGGAGATCGTACTTGAAATTTGTTTTGAGAAGGGGAGGATCATGAGGAAACTGAGGTATAGGCAGGTTAAGCAAAACATCTGGCTTAAAACCACAAAATAAGTCAGAACGGGTAAACCAGGGGAAAAGTTAAAGCTTCATTATGCATGCGCTCAAGCCACTAAAGCATGTCCCTTCCAAGAACCCTTAGCAAGGAGGATAATGATGAAAGGAGTTATAAAAGCCTCAAAGAAATATTAACTTTTTTCTAAGAGCTTCTTTGAATTGTATTAACAGAAAAAATGCCGTTATCAGACGGCACTAATGTAGCATGACAGTAAATTACTAATAATAAATCATCAAGTTAATACAAATGAGTAATGGGATTTGTGGCTTTAATTGCTTACCAGTTAACAGTCACCCTCATAGCCTATCGCAGACAGTGGCACAAGGAGCCTATGGAGAAGGAATAATATAAATTTCTCTTGTGGGATTCCAGGAATTCGGCCTTTTGTCAGAGTTTTGTTTTTGTTGTCATTACGTTACTGCGGGGCTTCCAGCTGAAGAAGAGTGAATAGTTCTGTGTATCTGGTTTGTTGCTGTTTTGTTTTGTTTTGTTTGATCAGATAATGCCTATCTAATACAGCAGCAGTTTCATCAAAATAACTACACACAGGAAAGAAAGAACCGTCTGGCCTTAAAGCCTGACACAGTCACTGAAGGCCAGGTCTCAGAGAATAGTTACAACACAAATTGATAATAGGAAACTTATTTTTTTCTAACTCTTCAAAGATGTTAAAAAAGTGGTTTTAAAAAAGCAGTACAATATTTAATAAGAAACTTCACTATATCTCCCCATGTTTAGGTTTTTTTTTTTAGCAATTAAAATGACATTAAATATTACCTTGCTCTGTGTGCCTATGTGCCCACGCACATCACTGAACGAGGAGGTAAAGTTGAGACTCAGAATTTGAGATTTCTTTAAACTATCTTAAATTATCTTTAGAAAGAAGTAGTAATGCTTTTTCTAGGGGACATTTTAAAATTATTCTCCAAAATCCAGGTTATTTTTTGTTCACAGCTCAATAGATATCAAAGCATATGGGAAAACTCATATCCCTCTTCAGAAAGCAGTAGAAACGGGTTTGTTGTCACTGAGCTTTTAAGAAAGCAAGTAAAAGTTTGCTCCTACTTCAAATAAATGTGTACAAAAGCATGATAAGGCCCTGTTTATTCCTAGAAACCAGTGAAAAGAAATTTGTCCTCAGCGATTTATTTGAGGTTGCTAAGAAAAAGTGATTTATCTGCTGAGACTCACCTGCTGGATTTAAATAGTATTTAAGTTAGCATTTGCAGTGAGAACTTTGCCTAAGGGGTAGAGAGATTGCTGGGGGGAGCAATGGGTAGGATGGGTGGTACTTCCCACTTTCTCTTTTGTCTGTGCCTGCACAGCTGGAACTCATTTTACCTCCTTTGCCCTGAACTTTATTTGTTCCCAGTTACAGTTCCCTGGTGTTGAAACCAAGTTCTAACTTGTAGAGTATGTTTTTCTACCCCTCTTGTTATATTGTGGGAAACACATCCTTCTTCCTTTTCCAGTTTTTTAAAAGAAACATCCCCAGAGCCATATCAAAGTATCTCATATTTACATGATATGTTTAATTTCTCCAAGGCCTCCACCTTTACTTAAGTAACCTCCTTTTCAATTTTTACATCTGGGGCTTTGACCTTCACCCGACCGTGATTTAAGTCTTGAAACTGTGGGCTGCAAGAAAAGAAATGTGTTAGCAAATTCAGCCAGTTCCTAAGGTTGCTCTGAGGATGTGTGAGCTTGGTGAACCTGGGGCCATGAGCCAGTCACTGAAACATGTGGCTTTTAAATCTCAAAAGGTAGAATAGTGAGATGTATTCCATCATAACCAGTGATTTTGGTCTTAATATGAAAAGTAAGGATTGTGGTGATTTTAAAAATGCAGATAGCCTGTTGTAAATTGTTGCTGGGGTATTATTCTTCCCTAAGAAGAGGCCTAACTTTTAAGAATTTTCTGTGGGTCTGGTAACCATTTTCCAAGAAGTCCATATGGCTTTGGTTAATCTCTATTCTATTCCCACCACATCTTCTGTTCCCTCCCCCTCTACCAATATACACAAAATGGATTTTATTGATTCATTAAATTCTAGGAAATATTTCCAGTAGTACCATGTATTTAAATGGGCTTTATTTTTTCTGCATTCATTGTGAAAGTAATATTAATACTTAATTTGCCTTCACCTGCTTAATTTGCATATATTTGTGCTGTATGTTGAACCACATGAAAAACCGACAGGGGAAAAAACGGCCCTGCTAACAACTAATAGCCTATCTTTTCTTTTGACTTGCACAAATTGAGAAATATTGCCTGTAGCAAACATAATGGAAAACTGCATTTTTAATGCTCCCACACACACTCATTTCTTTAAAAAGAAGAAAGCGGCTGACTATTCTTAAAAATAAAATTTCCCAAAGTACCCAGATTGACATGGGACACAGAAAAGGAAAAGGATTTTGGCTTTCAGAATTAAGATTTGAGGCTGAATAAGGTTAGGCAGAAATGTTAAAGTTGACTAAATGAGTATAGTATTGGTCCTGAAAATGTGATGGAAATATGGGAATCTTACCCCTCTCCTGGTAAACTTTTGGTTCTTCATGAAGAAGAATGTTTGTTACCTTGATTTTCAGGAATTTCTGAGTTACCTGAAATCTCATACCGTTTATATCTAACTTGATGGCCTGTGTGTAAAAAAGATAATTAACGGAAGTTTTTCGACAGTTTGAGAAGTTTTAACTTATTTTAAAATCCTTTCATTTCATGTGTTTTTAAATCTCACCTTTACATTCTACTTCTCCCATTTGAGGAAAGGCATTCTCTCTTACGATGTCAGTTCTCATTTTGTATCAAAACTCACTCAGGTTCACCCAGCAATTTAGAGCGAAAGTGAGACATCATGCTAATTGCAAGGAACGGCACAGGTTGGCCGCATTAGCAAAAACAAACTAAGTTGCATGGGAAGGAAAATGAAAAACAGTTTTTAAATGCTGGAGTGAGAACATTTAAATAGATACGTCTTGTCGTGTTTCTTCAAGGCAATTTATAATTACCTCTCTTGAAGGCACGTTTGAAGTGGACTTGTCACGGTAGCTTGAAATGTAAACCAATGAGGGATCGGTTGTTCAGGCCTGGCAGCAGAAAGGCATGAGCGGCTCTGTGGGAGCCAGGGTATGGCCGTCCATTAGCAGAGTGTGCCGCAGTGTCCTGGTCCTTCAGTCTGAGATGGGCCGTGGGAAGCCTCTAATTGCACGGATTTGTTTGTGTGCAGCGTTGTATCAGTTAGCTCTTGATTAACAACTTACCCCAAAATGTTGTGGCTAAAACAACATTCGTTATTTCACAGTTTCTGTGGATCAGTAATCCAGGTGCAATTTAGCTGGGTCCTTTGGGTCTGTCACAAGGCAACAGTCATCTCAAGGCTCAGCTGAGAAGGATTCACTTTCTAGCTCGCCCACAGGATGGTCAGCCAGGTTCATTCCTTGTGGGCTGTTGAACTACGGCATCAGTTCCTTGCATGCTCTTGGGTGGAGCTTTCCCTGAGTTTCTTGCCTCATGCCCTGAGTTTCTTGCCTCATGGGCCTCTCCACTGGGAGTCTCACAGTGTGGCTCCTTGCTTCATGAGCAAAAGAGAGAGTGTTAGCAGAAGAAAGTTGTAGCCTTTTGCAACATAATCACAGATATGACATGCCACCACTTTTGCTGAGTTCTACTCATAAGGATCAAATTACTAGGTTCAGGCTACTCTGAGGGGAGGGGATTCCACAGAGACCTGCATGCAGGAGGTGGCAATCGTTGGGAGCTGGCAATCATTGGGAGCCGCGTCAGCAGCTGCCCACCTCAAGCATGATACCAGTGTTTGCTTGCTATATCTGAATCAGTGACCTGTGGTGAATTGCGGTGTGACTATTACATATATTTGCAATGCTAAATACAGCTTTTAGAAGTACTAATTTGAGGGCACTGAATATGGTCCCCTTTATGTACCACATTGGCTAAAAAGTGCTAAGTCATGTTCACCTGAGCCCCAGGAGACCAAGGGAATGGCTGAAGTTAAGGCCCCGTCTGAGATCATGGAACAGAGGGAAGATAAGGGGCCCTCCCGGCCTTATTAGCATGGTGCTCGAAACCCAGGGAACCAGAGAGCCCTCAGCTTACATTTCATTATGTGTTGTAAGGTTTTGATTGGTACTTTGCAGCTCATTAGGGGGAAGGGACTCTGTGGATTGATTTATAAAGTTGCTATTAAGATAATGGAATGGGAGGTCGTACTTGTTTTAATGGTCCCTGTATCCCTGCTCCCAACTTCCTGACTCCAAATGTACGTTTTCAGCAGTAAACGGAGAGTAAAGGGATGTGAACTTGGATTATGTGACAACCGTTTAAGACATTTCTCATTTAGATTTGAAAAATTCTATTAGAAAACCCTCGTATCTTTATAGGAAGAATTCGGGTCTAGATTTTCCTCACTTGTATGCAGGTTAATACCTCTTTTTGGTTGCCAAGGTTTCAATTTGGGAATTTGGGGATGAAATGCCTTTTGTTCTAGTTGCTATTGGTTGGCTTCTGGAGGACCTGTAAAGCCTCTGATAAGAGTCCCTCTGACAAGCATGTCGGGGACACCCTCACACTCCCAGAGAGAGCTAACACTCCCTGCCCGGAGCTGTGCTGACTCTTCATGTAAACCTCAGCGACCCTAACCCTGGTTCATATTTATGTCCCAGCTGGAGTAAGCACAACACGAGAGCAGGAACAGTGTGTTTTATACATCTCTGCATCCACCCCATCTAATAAAGAAGCTGGTGCCTAGTAGACATTTTCAAAGTGTTTGAAATGATGGATGAAGCTGCAGTAAGGGATTTTGATAATTATTCACTCTCAGCTTTTAATGTTGACTATTAATTTTCTAAGGAGAGGAGCACAAGGAGTTATAGAATTATATAATTTATGTATGTATAAAAATTCATATATTAATTTTCTTTTAACTAAGGTAAAGATAATGTTGGTCATTATAAAGTGATGTGTCTCTAGAATGATAGGGATTAATATTACCCACCTTGTGACAAAAGCCAGGCGTGTTCTAAGATTTTCCTCCCTCACTTCCGTCCTCAGCTGTATCGTTTGCTCAGGATGGATCCTGAGAGGGTGTTCTTTCTATGTTTACTTGTGGGAATTTTACACGTTTCAGTTCCTTGGTTGTTTTGTGGTTTTAATGCTCAGTCTTTTATTTACTTGTGACTAGTAAAGCACTTTTGTATTATCTTATATCTTCGAATATTACTAATAATTAATCGTCTGTATTTTTAAGTGACATAAAGGCATCACCTACACTTGTAAGGCAAGAGTCGTGGGGTAAAGAAAGCTTGAACATAACATGGAGTGAAACCATGCTCTCACTTTTTTAAACATTGCATAAAAATGGAGTTTTGCTGGTATATGGAAAAGATTTTTATCTTTTGGGGTTTTATTTTTGTTTTTCAATGTGGTAAATAAGGAACCCAAAGTATACAGCCCTGCTCAGACACCGCTCAGCTCGGGTTGGCTCTAAGGGTTCGGAGTTTACTCCCTGAGCTCAGACTGAAAAGCGTAAGTCACCCCATTTAACGTCATCTGAATCATGTTCTCACATATCACATTGTATGCTAATATTCTTTGTTCACAAATTTTCCTAAGGATTAGAGTATAATAGTCAAATAATATCACCGGCATCGATCACATTTTCTGGTGATACGTGAAGAGGTTACGGGACAGGTTGATGGGGAAGAGAGGTTTTTATTTTATATTTTCTATCAGTATAAATGCATTTGAGAGTTTTAATTCACAGAAGAATGTAGCTTATCCAGTAGCTCAAGCTAACGTCCCTCCTTGAGAGCTGGTGAGAGAACTCTTCAGTTTTTTCCTGGATGGCTTAGCTTGTGCTGCTGTTCATTCATTCCCATGTGCCCTACAGTGACTTTTATGTCCTGGATTTATTTCTCCTAAATAAAAATCTTAAAACCTGAGCTAAACCCAAGAAGCTCCTCACTAAAACAATTAACCATTTGATTCTGCCTTGAGCCTGTCTATCTTGCAGTATCGTCTGCAAAATCAGCGATTCACGTGTGGCAAATCAAGTTCAGGAGGCTTGAAGTGCGTTCATCTTGGCTCAAAAATCCACAGAACGGCAATGTAAACATCCATGTCTCACTTTTTCACACCGCCTCATGAATAAGACATACACTCCCTCAAGAACCCATGGATTTTCTAATGAATGGGAGTCACCTATGTGTACTATATTTGTGACATGCACATTTGCAGTTGGGGTCCACAGGAAGGACACCATTTCCTGGATCAAACCACAGAGTGCAAATATTGTGCCCTAAATAACACACTAGTTACTGTAAATGTCAGTAGAGAGAGTTTTTCCTACTTTGATTTAATGAAAGCCTACAGCAAAGCCAGCTGTTAGCACTTCTTAACTGCTTGTCAGAGCAACCAGGAGAGATGGGAAGGGCCAAAACCATTTTTTCTCTATACTTTTGTTTTAAAATTAAAAAAGTTTTCAGCAAGTGTCAAATAGCAACACTGGAGGTCCTTTACTGCTTGACATTATATAGGTGGTGAATTTATAAATTCTCCTCCAGAACAGTTACATGAGGAGATTCACATAAAATTAGTTTGGAGGTTGCATCTTGAATCCTCCCACCTGCAAAATACGTGTTTTTGTTTTCTCCGCTCCCCATGAGGAATAATAAAAAAATAAAAATAAAAGAGAGAGAAGGCACACCAAATGCTGGCCCTCTTCTTTGTCACTTTGGGTATTACCAAGCTAATTGTGAGCCATGTGTGTTTTGATTGATGTCATCTGCTTTTCCCGAACAAAGAAACCACTTGAAGCAAACACATAGGGAGGAAAGTATGCAGCACTCATTTCTGTAATTTTTGTCATTTCTAGAATGCATTAGTAAACATATGTGGTTGTTAAGGATCTAACCACCCTTGGAAATCCCTTATACATTATGCTGTGTGTACAGAGGGGAGATAATCTTTCAAAACGTAGGGAAAGTTTACAGTCTTATTATCTTGAAGAGGAGAAGAAAGTTTCTTCCTCAAATGATTTATAACTTGAAACATGTTGTCATGTTTTGGTAAGCCGGCTTTATTAATTCCATCCTTCTCTGTGGCAAATTTAAAAAAAAAGAAATGTACCATTGCAACATAGTACTTTCTGGATAGCATATTGTACTTATAATAGCATGATGGAAGTAGCTGGGCTCCTCATAGAATGCGGAGCCAAGTTCTGAGTGAAACCTCTAATTGAATTACCTGCAGAGCACTGACAGACAAGCTTCCGAGACAGACAAAGCTCTGCTTTGCCCAGCAGAAATCGGTCATGTTTAAGTCTGCCGTTGAACTATCTGTTGGTTTTTGCCGGCGCTTTCACCTTGGGCCCCCGGTGGGCCCTTTTCCTGTAGCAGAGGGGAGTGGCTCTGTGAGAGCAGGAGGGCTCAAGCATCACCCTCTTGATTTAGAGAAAATTGATAACAGATCATGTTCAATGGGAGAGCCTTTGAAATAAAAATCCCAAGTATTTTTTTCACAGATTATCCACATTCTTGCATGATTCTTTATTGTACTGAAAAGAGAAGATGGGGATATGAAAGTAGCCTTTCTATGGAAGAAAGGTTACATCAATCTGAAAAGTATTGTGTGTTTTAACTTTTGGGAAGAATTAGAGAATGGTTCCTGGTGTTGAGGTCAGGAAGGAATTTACGGTAGACCATTCGTATGTGAAAATGAAGAATAATCTGCTGTTGTTCTCTCTTTCTCTCTTTCTCTTTCTCTTTCTCCACCCACCTCCCACCCCCCAGCTTCTGCAATCCCAGATAACGGAAGAAGGTCCTGTCTAAAGCTCAAAGTCTTTGTGAGACCAACAAGTAAGTTCAGTAGAATGAGCTTCAGAGGGTGGCTTCACTGCGCATGCTTTATCGTGTGGTCTGGTTCACGGCGGTAAAACTTTTTTTACTGTTAAATCTTGTGTGGTATCTTTTTTGTATATCAACATCCATGTTTTAGTTTTCATCGTATTTTTTCTCATCATTCTCCATGATGCTTTTATTTAAGTACACAGCAGTTGCTAACTTGTTGTTTCTTAGACTGTTTGTACGTGCACAGCAAACGGGAACACTATTGGCATTTGAATACATGCCACTGATTGTAAAACAATCTCTACATAAATAAAAGGAAAAATAGAGAGAAAGAAAAAAAGAAAGAAGTGGGAGTTTAAGGGTGTCTTCACTAACATATTTGGCTGTTATCTCTATTTTTGTTATAGATAGCTGTATGAAAACTATAGGTGTTCATGATCGTGTTTTCGATGTTAACGACAAAGTAGAAAATTCATTAGAACCAGCAGGTTAGTATGCTTAGAGAATCTCTTTTAACAAGTGCATCTATTTCTCTGATGCTTCAGTCCTTTTTTTCCTTTCTTCCTCTCTGCATGTTTGCATGTTATAGTCGTTCTGCTTTTGCTCATTGCTAGCGATGCTAATATGACTTCTATCCTACCTCATTTCTCCAATATCTTTGTATAATGCATGTGAGATAAAATACTTTTCTTTTTTGGACACGGGTTTGATCTAATACGGTATCCTAATATAGAAAAATCCATCAGAATGCTAAAATCTCACTGCCTTTTACCATATCCTCAGAGCATGCTGGTGAATCACTGTGAATATTAAAGGATCTGTTTTCATATAAGACAGAAAACATTTCTGTTGTATATGTTTACAAAATTTTCTTCTTTATTATGTCCACATCTATGGATTAAAGTAATAAGACTATTACACAAAATAGCAACTAATTCAACATATTTAGTTTTCTTTAGAAAGTCACATGCATCATTGAACTGACCTGAGGAATTTCATTGTATTTCATTTCAATATTATTTGTGCTGTTGTTGTCAGTAGTAATTGGTCTGGAGAAGTGTAATCATGTTGCCACCACGAATTTACACACCTGCTGCTCCCACAAATGTACCAGTAGCTTGTCGAGCCAACTGTGATCCTTGATTACTGAGGCAAAGTAAATTTTGAGGATAAATAAATTTTTTCTACTATTGACTTCCACATACCCAGACTTTCCCACCACTGTGAAGAAAAATAAAACCCACGAAAGGGCTCACTGAAGCATTTACTTTGTAGCATACTGTGGGTAATGTAAACCTGTAAACTCTCCATTTGGTTACAAATTCAGTCTGTCCGTGTAATGCAAATTGATTGGGGGGAGCAGTCGCCCTCTGTCCCCTGTCATGGAGGAGTGTGCCTCGGAGCCCCTGGGTGCTCTGCTTGCTGTGTAGTGTCCTTTTCTCTCTGCTCGAGATCTTCACTGGTTTCCTTACCTGTCTCCCATGACCATCTCCAAGTTTAAGGAAAATAAAAGCATTTCCTCTTCACAGAGAGGTTTGAACTCCCTTTTGTAAATGGAGAATTTTTGTCTTTTTGTAGTAGGACTTCTCATTCTTATGGTCCTGCAGATTAAAGGGTTTTGAGGTCCACTTTATCCTCGGAGTATTATTACCAGGACTACACAGTCAATGAGCCTTAGGGAAACACCCTGGGTAAATGCGGTGCCTCAGAACATAAAGTAGCTTTCATGTTGTAACTGACGAGAAGAGTTAGTTTTTTTCCCCAAGCATTCTCATTTTTCTAAGGCAGGCATCTCACCCAGAGCAGGGACAGTGAGCTCTCAAAGGTCTTAGTGGCTCTCCAGGGATCAGTTAGCCACCTTAGAAAGTTGCAGGGAATGATGCAGAGACATTTTAATTGTGTCCTGGAAATCTGGAGACATCATTGTGGCTTTTCAAGGTGTCAGACTCCCCACAAGCTCGAGGACCTGGGACATCGAAGGGTACGCAGGTCTAATGGCATCTCCTTTAAAGACCACAGAGTCCATACTTCCTTCTATGACCGAGGAGACTTGCTCATGCCACATAGCTAGTTAGATAGATCCAGGTTTAATATTTCAGATTTCTTGACCCTTGTTCCAACATTAGTATCAAAGTAGTATTCTCTTGCAACTACCAGAGGTATAGATGTTCACAAAGGACTTAACTCTCTTGGCTTTGTTAGTAAATCACAAGTAGAATGGCCCGCAGAGGAAGGCATGTTATAAACGAAAATAACCCAGGATTATGGTTTTTTGATACACAATATGCAGAATGTAGACCTATCTTTCCTATGATCTTTTTTTCCAGGTAAACTCCACTGCCTATCTAGAGAGTAAGAGGCTGTTTAGAAACAGATTGCATGTTTTTCTCTGGTAATAAAGAGGCACACTGTGGACTGTTCTACCATTAGGAAAATTATCTTTGAATTCAACTAATGATAAAATGCAAGATATTAAGGTGATTTCATACAGGAACATATTTCACTGTCTTTGAGGAAACAAACTCTTTTTCACTGAGCATTTAAAATTCACGATGGCCCAAAATCTACAGACATGTAGCTGATGGAAGTTTGCAAAAGATTGACAGAATGTAGTTAAGTGCGTGCGTGTGTGTGTGTGTGTGTGTGTGTGTGTGTGTGTGTGTGTGTTGAGGACTGGATCATAGGTGTACACACAAGAAAAGATTCTTGAGTCAGTCATAACTATATTTAAGGGCTTGCTGGTAAGTATCTTTACTAAAAAAGTAAGAGAAAGTTGAGCCACAACTCCTGGAAGTATGCATACAATAACAAAAAGTAAGAGAAAGTTGAGCCACAACTCCTGGAAGTATGCATACAATAACAAATTTGAGTACCTGCCTCACCTTATTCCTTAGACAATTCAGTCTGACTTGCAGCTTTTCACCACTGGGTTGAAGCACTGAGTGAAAGAATCCAGTTCTGGGTGTAGACCCAGACTTTATGAATCCAGCAAGCCTGAAGGGATTCTACTGCATGATCTCAGTAATGTGTACTAATTCACCTGTCTTTGGAATGTTTTTGTCTTTTTTGTTTGCTTGCACACTCTGCCTGCCAGTTTCCTATCATCAGGGATGCAGGATGATCTCAGGGCAGACATATGCCACGTAACATGCTCCAAAATATCACTAGTGTTCTCTCAGTTAACCATTGAAACCCCATCTTGTAGTCAGGAGGCAGGACTTGATTTGGCTTTTGAAGAGGAACATTTTCTCCTTCCTATCCATGTTCACCATTACAAGCGTTAGAAATTCTTTCATATTTGGTGTGATTTCCATTGAGATAGATTTTGCTTATGAGTTCCTCCTTAGAATTCTGAAATTGCTCAGATTTACCCAAATGACAGCCAGTTTCTCATTTCACTCTTGGGGGCCATAGAATCTCCCAACATTGAGTCCCTGTTTTAATCAAAGGATGCTTTGTAGAATCCTGAATGAGGAACAGCATGCTGCAGGAAGAAGAGAAGAATTGTGATGCCCTGATGGGACAGATTCTCTCTTATGGGGGCAAGATGATATGTATATCTTGGTTGCTTATAGAAGGGTTAATTCCAAAGATTGTCTGTGATTAAAGTACTGAAAGGCACATTTAGCCTCATGCTGCATAAAGATGAAAAACAAAAGCCTTCCTTTCAGTTATCCTGTGAGATTCATTCACTGTGTCTCATGCTGAGTGGTCCTGGGGTAATGGACAGCCCTCCCTGAGCACACAGGGGACTGGGGGCGGTGAGGAGACCCCTTCATGCTCACACCGAGTACCTAAGTGCTACTGGAGTACCTTTTAGCAATACGCTTTGAAATTATACAAGGAGCAGGATTGTGTAATATGTTAGTAAAAAATAAGGTGGAGAAGAACCCAATAGCTGATGTAATTTCAGGTGTATAAATATAACTGATGTTCCAAAATGAACTCTGGAATCCTCAGGGTTTATAATTCTTTCACAGTTAAGCCTGAAGTGCTCCATTGTTTTGATTGACAACATATTGGTGCTCTTAAGAAAGTGATTTGGATTTTAATTTCAGAGCTATTAAGGGCCTTTACTAGAACTTCCTGTTAACTGCAGATTTAATTAATACATTTGCAAGGCTGAAAAAGAGCAGAGAAAAGAGGAGGGTCTGCAAGTATTTGGCTACATTGTGCAAGACTTTACATTTTCTCTGCGTTTGTTTATCTTCCCATTCTTTGCTTCCTAACCTTCTCCAGTCGCCTCAGCTAAAGCCACTCCGTGCAGGTTTGCTGAGGTCCAGGAAAGGGGAGCAAGTATGACGGAGGGACGCAGCAGCTTCTGCCTGAGGGCTATGGAGATAGGAACACCGCAGGGCAGAAGACTCAGTGCCGAGAAGATGTATTTCTTAGTTCGTGTTGGGAATGAATGTGATGGACAGAAACACCCCAGATGAGCATATCTGAAGGAGGAGCCAGGCTGTGAGCCTGAAAAGCAGTTACTTTAGGACAGATAACAGGGAGTATGCCCCTACCCAGGAAAGAGTATGCCCCTACCCATCCTTACTGTGACATGGTGTATGGTAGGAAAATATAAATGAGTGTTACAGTAATGGACAGTTAACCCATTCAGGGGTTTGAGGTGGGTCATTAGGGATATGTAGGGATTATCCCTTGAGGTCAATATAATTGAGAATAACCGCTGAGTCTCACTTGTTACCATGCGCTCTGATTGACCATTGAGCGAATACTAGATGGCAGTTGCTGAGCACCTACGTGAATTTCCCCCGATGCTGAAATAAAAGTCGGCACAGAGGCCCGCTGTTGGCCCCAAAAAACGTGTCATTTGGAGATCACTTAGTGTAAAAGCACAAGTTAGGCCAGGTGGAGGGAAGAAGACGGCAGCCCTGGAGCAGAGCGTGGCTCGTAGGCAAGCCGCCAGCCTATCTTTGGGTACTAATTGCTGCAGAGTTCCCGTTTCGAAGTTAAGCCCGTTAATCATGCAGATCAGGAAGGCTATCCAAAGTCAGAGGCAGCCTCACAGAACACTTTATAGCTAAATAAAAGAAGCTTAACTCACTTAATCCATTTTATTTAGAAGAAAATTTGCATCCATGCTGATAATTTATGTGCCGAGCTTCAGCCCGATAAAAATAAAAATAGTCGAGTTCAAGTAATTTAATCTTGGAAGTACAGGGTTTGTAATGGAAATGGCACCATAATTGATACCTCATTGTAGGCAAACCAGTGGGCACCCATTTATTGAAGTTTACTGGGCATTCTGTACAGTTTATTTAAAATGCTGTTGTTTTGGCATTTAATTTTTCATATTTGAAAATTCATCTAGGCATCCAACCACCGGGCATTCAACACTAATCCTGTGAAACAGCTTTAGAGAGGAAAATGGGCAGCGCATTCTGGTTAACCCTTAAGATGCCAACATAACTGCCCCTTACCTCATCCCCCCCACACACGTTACTTGCCTTCCCGTGACATCTTAGGTTTAAGAAACACATTGAGAGATCCCAAGTTTGTGCAAGGGGCGTTTGATTGCCAGCAAACCAAAGTAGCTCACGTGCCAGAGGTTACAGTGTGTGCACAGATTTTCCCCTCCATTTTTAAGGAAAGCATTAATATTGCTGAGGAAGTCCAATTTTCTCTGCCTCTCCTTTGTTTGCTGTAAATAATGAGTGATTATGCAGACATGAAAGTCAATGGTGGCACAAGGTTCATTACCCTACTTTGCAGAGGGTGGCGAGGTCTGTTAACAGCAGGCTGCTGCGAGAGAGTTATTAAGGATGTGAAATCTCATTGGAACGTGTGCTTTCTATTTGAACAGATGACACGGTACACGAGTCAGCCGAGCCATCCCGCGGCGAGAACGCGGCACAAACACCAAGGATACCCAGCCGCCTTTTGGCAATCCTACTGTTCCTCCTGGCGATGCTTTTGACATTATAGCACAGTCTCCTCCCGTCACCTGTCACAGAGAACATCAGGGTCTTGGAACACCAGAGATCCACCTAACTGCTCATCCTAAGAAGGGACTTATTATTGGGTTTTGGCAGATGTCAGATTTTTGTTTTCTTTCTTTCAGCCTGAATTCTAAGCAACAACTTGGGGCTGGCGGGGGCTAAACTAGTTACTGCCTCCCTCACCCCACCCCCGGCCCTTGCCCTTGACTTCTCTCACCCCTCCCAAATTAAATGGACTCCAGATGAAAATGCCAAGTTGTCGTAGTGACACCAGTGGTTTGTCAGCTCCTGTGCATTCTCCTCTAAGAGCTCACCTCCGTCAGCGCACTGCGTCAGCAGTCTGCGGACAAGGAAGAATAGCGGCAGATGCAGCCAGTGATGGCGAGGCCCGGGAGGGCTTTGCTCTCCTATGCAATATTTATGCCTTCTCATTCAGAACTGTAAGATGATCGCACAGGGCATCATGTCACCATGTCAGGTCCAGAGGGGAGGTATTAAGAATAGATATAATATTACACCATTTCCTCTAGGAGTGTATAAATGAACAGGCTTCTAAAAGGTTGAGACACTGGGTTTTTTTAATATGACTGTCTTAAAGCATTCTTGACAGCAAAACTTGTACTCTGTAAAAGAAGCCTTTTTTTCCAGGAGGCAGGTTGGGTACAGAATGCTAACATACAGCAAGTGCGAAAACAGAGAAAACTATATGTTTGGTGGGGGTGTGTATGTGTGAGTGCCTCTAATTTTTTTGGTGACTGGGCAGTGCACACCGGATTTTTTTTTTTATTCGAATACAGATCACCATGGTGCTACAACTTTTTTTTTTTTTTTTTAGAAACTCAAAGAGGCATTTTTATGAATAAAGTGACCTTCCCCAAGGCTGACAAGCCAGGGTTGATGAGTGCATAGTGGAATAGCTTTGGATGCTCCTCTGGGGGACGATATGTACCAAGGAAAGGATCTCGGTGGCCAGAGGAGACGTGATTTGGCTTTGCTGGAGCACCAGTGTGCTGTGGCCTTTCCCCGACTCCCACCCTAGTAACCTACGTTTTGCTCCACACTCCACGACCGCAGGGGCTCGGACACAAACCCCTGTCACCAGGAGAGTCAGTCAGCACTACTTGGGAGGGCTAAAGGGAAATCTGGAAATAAAATTCCAAAGTTTGGAATAAAAAAAAAAGTCAAGTGTTGATTTTATATTTTTTCCCTTTCTGACACAGCCTAAAGCGTAGGGGGAACATGTGTTTATCTGTGGGAGATAAACAAGATGGAGTCCCAAAGACTTTAACAAAATATTTTTTTAAAAATCCACTAGAATAGAAAATACATTATTTAGATATACTTTATGCTGAGAGTGAGTATATATGCTTGTCCTATTTAAACTTGTGAGAAAAAGTGGTATCCCTTGATACAGTTAGAAATATGGGGGGCTATCTTGTTTCATTGTGGGGGTGGGGCAGAAGGTGAATCAAAGCAGGATGACCCTGTTTAAGGAATCTTAGCATGGCCAACAGGGGACGTGTCCAATCGATTACCAGGAAATGCAAGCCCTGGGGTTTCTACTGGTGGTGGGGCTGAAACGAACTTTAAAATCCAAAGCCTAGACAGGGAAAAGTGTTAGACCGATGGAAAAGCAATTTAGCCTTTTTTGCTATTGCACGACATGTCAATAGAAACCATGCCTTTTGAAATAAAAAATAAATAACTAGACGTGATGATCATGTAAAATGTGAAAAATTGAAAGCATTCCAGCAACATAAGGATTTTTTATATATTTGGTTTTTAAGATGTATAGGTACAAAAAATAGGGAGTTTCAGACTTCACCGAATGGAAATTTGCTTAAAATTGTGAGTAGTTCCGCATTAGAAAAATACGTGAATGAAAGGCAGCTGTAAACGTGCTGAACCCTGGAGGGTCGTACATGTGCTGACATGTAGTCTGGGCTTACCTGATCCATTCGGAGTGGATGCGACTGCTGAGTCTGTTCTCACGTGGAACCACGTGCGTGGGGTCGCCAGCCTCGCAGGTACGATCAATCCGATCCCCCCTGCCATTAGGAACTTCTCCGGAGTGGCAGATCTTATCACAGAAGGCAGCCACCATTTCATTGAAACGAAGGTTCACAGCATTTGATTCCTTTTTCCTTTAACAATTGATATGCTCAATACTCTTGATAATATCCAGAAATACTTCTTTTGATTAATAGATACAGGCTTGTTGGTCCTGTGGGATTCGAGTAGGGGAAAGAAAAGATACCTTCTAAAATGGATCGATAGTCAGAACCAAAATAATCCTGCATGTTCTATAACCACAAGGAAATCAAATGATCCCATAATGAGTCCAGTTAGACATAACTACATTAGCAGTCCTAATTTCATGTTAGAAATGGTGACTTCTGTGGTTTTTCTAGCATTTGCCTCTAACAAATGATGAAATAATTACTCATGGCCCTCTCTGCCATTGTCTTTCATTTTTTCACAGTGAAATTAGACCCCTTTACTTCACCGTTAATGCCCCTGCAAATTAAGTAAAAAGAAAATAGCAAGACTATCCATGCCAGTAGACAGTATGCTTCTCTACCTATAAGTGACGTAATCATAGCTAATGCACTCGCTATGGAGTTTTCAAGAAGATAATTGGTGTTGGACCGTTTTCATTTTGTTTAAAAAGTGTTGGTGGCCTTTTGTGCTGATGTAACAATCCTCTGGGGGCTTAGGAGGATGTCGATGCAACTTTGTAGCAGCTTTTAATTTCAAGAACAATTCAAAAGTCTGAAGGGCAGCCATAGCTGCCCCTCGGCCCCAGTTAGTCAAACCCCAGCGACCTTTGCCCCTGGTTGCCAAGGGCTTTGCAACATGAAGCAGGGAAATAAGGATCTGTCTGTTTAGTGGATACCGTGTATCCTTTAATAGACCAGGTAACAGTTCGTGTTAGATTAGACTATTGTTTTGTACTGTACTTTCTTGGGTGGCAAAGGAAAGAAAAGTAAAACGTTAAAAAAAAAAAAAAACCTGCGTTCTTTAAATTCTGTATTATTAGCAACCTCTGTTGTATATAGTGTTTGATAATAAAGTATTAATTTGATTCTTATGTCTTTTGTAAGTGAGAACAATAGACTTTCAGGATACAAAACATGCATTGAGGCTTTGAAACATCCAATATGTACCGTGGCTGAGAAAAGAGTCACAAATGGCTGAGACACTGCTCCATACAGGACTCATGTGTGGTCATCGCCCATCCAGTCTTGTGACTCCATCATCTTGGGACCTGGAACAACATGACTTTTTTGATCGATATTTTGTCCTCAATGTTTTCAAGGTCTGATGTTGGAGCCCTGTGGTCCCGCCCACCTCCTCCCCCAGCATGTTGGTTTGAAAGGGTTAGGGAATTTAATAACGGTTCTGTACTTTGGTTTTCTGTTTGTGATTGTTTTCATTGACTGTTTTATCTTTTCCCAGGAAGAGTCTTATCAATATCGTGTGCAGCTGACTCACGCATGGGAATGGTTGCAAACCAGTCAGCTTAGGAAGGTTAAATGGGGCTGTTTCCCTCTCTGTGTCGTTGTGAAAGGAAGAGTCACCCAGTACCTGTGGATTTTCAGGGACTCTGTTTTTCTCCCGTGCCTTAGCAACGGCAGCAGCCATTTTTATTAGTTTCAAATAACTAAAAAAAAAAAAAAAATGATTTTTAACTCCTCCCTTCCATTCATTGCTCTCAGAGTTGTGGTCACTAGCTTTTCTTTTCAAAACCACCTCCACCAACACCCCCGTTTGCCCACACCCTCCCCCGTTTTTACTTGTTATGTTTATTTTTTTGTCTCTCGCCTTCCTCCCACGTTTTGTTTCCCCTCAGAGCCGTGAATGGGCAGGTCTGTCTCTGGGTTGGCATCACTGAGTTTTTCCCATGCATTTGCCCCAGGGCTGCTCGGATGTGAGACAAATCTCCCTACAATGGGCTTGCTCCCATTGTCTGTACAGTTTAATAGATGCTGGCATGTTGGAGGTTACCCATGAGTCAAAATCCGCTTTCCATGCTTACTCTTGACACCCCATTGAAGCCACTCATTGTGTGTGCGTCTGGGTGTGAAGTCCAGCTCCGTGTGGTCCTGTGCTTGTACTGCCCTGCTTTGCAGTTCCTTTGCACTTACTCATCAAGTGCTGTTTTGAAATGCTAACATTATATAAACGTAAAAGAAAATGTAAAAAAAAAAAACCCACACACAAACAAACCCATACGATCTGTATTTGTATATACACGTGTCCGTACAAGTATACCTAAATAAAAATTAAAGATTTTCATCATTTTAATTGGATCCCTCCTTCTACTTCTTTGTTCCTTGAATGACGCCTTTATTTCAGGGGCTACTTGTACTCTGCTGATTTTTCAAAATCTTTGTGGACAGGAAAGATAATACGACATTGCGCAAGAGAAGGCCTGGGAAGCTCAAAGAATGCAGAGTTAGAAATGGCCAAGTGTCTAGGCGCATTCCAGTTATTCTGATGAGAGAATGGTGAGATTTTAGCTTGGTCTCTGTAGTCGAGCCTTAAAATAGGCACCATGACAAGCCCTGCATCCTAAAACAACTGTTAAATACAACAAGAGCTAAACACAAACAATTTTCTTTTACTTTGCACATAGTTTTTTCACCCCATCAAGAAAAAGACCAACTAAGCATTTTCCCAGCACACATACTTCAGAAAGAAATAATGAGTAATAATGATAATCACTTCAGTACAGCCCCAAACCTCAATTCTCACTATCAAGGAAGAATTAACTTACCACTGTGTGACCTTGGGCAAGTCACATGGTATCTTTGGGACTCAGTTTCCTTATCTGTAAATAATGGTTGTATAAGAGATTTCTTTGATTTTCTGAATTCTGCCCTTCTTGGGCACTGCAAAGTCCATTTTGCATCTGAGTGATATGTGTTTTTGTCTTTGATGATGACATTGCTATAAGCACAATTTGACAATTTCATCTGTAAAGGGAAGAAGCATCAAATATCTGACATAATAGACACCTAATGCATTTCAAGACTTGGCTTTAATTACCCCATGTTAACATTAAACTCATTGAAAGCTTTTTATTACACTTAATTATTTGACAGGACACTAAACACTAATTATAACTTACTGTAACCTTTTTTGCTAATGAAGAATGACAGCTTTATAGAATGAGAAACAACTCACATTAATAAAAAAAGATGTCCTGGACTACTTATGTGACATTTTCAAACCAGAACAGCATTACATTATCATTACCATCTTCACCATCATCATCAAAAGCATTTAAGTGATCATGACATTGTGCTCAGTGCTGTGCAAAATAAAGTTAATGTTTACAATCTGTACTTTTAAAGTTTGCAACGTAAGGCAGACATGTGTAAGCATGACATGATTTATAGAGAAAAATATAAAATTCAAGCAGTTATATTATGCATAAGTAATAGGGGAGAGAGATACTTTTTTAAAAACAAAAATGAGTGAAATAAGTTTGGGATTGTAAGATTAGGAAGATTGAGTTAAAAGAAATCACCTTTCGGCCAGGCACGGTGGCTCACACCTGTAATCCTAGCTCTCTGGGAGGCTGAGGCGGGTGGATTGTTTGAACTCAGGAGTTCGAAACCAGCCTGAGCAAGAGCGAGACCCCGTCTCTACTAAAAATAGAAAGAAATTAATTGGAGAACTAAAATTATATAGAAAAAACTAGCCGGGCATGGTGGCGCATGCCTGTAGTCCCAGCTACTCGGGAGGCTGAGGCAGGAGGATCGCTTGAGCCCAGGAGTTTGAGGTTCCTGTGAGCTAAGATGACGCCACGGCACTCTAGCCCAGGCAACACAGTGAGACTCTGTCTCAAAAAAAAAAAAAAACAGAAAAAGAAATCACCTTTCACAATAGTCAAGTTGGGGTGAGGAGCTTCTTACAAAATAAAACACTTGGTGAGTTAAAAACCACTGTAGGCTTAAGAGAGTGGTAAAATTCGTGGAGTAAATTTTCATAGTAGCTGCAAAGGTGACTTGTGAAAATGAGAAAACCTAAGACAACATCTGAATGTCACTGGAGCAAATTATGAGGCTATTGGTCCAGAGAAATCATTTCTTTCCCTAAGGAAGTAGGGAAAGTGATGAAAAGATGACAATTTCAGATTCTGCTTTATAGAATAAGAAGATAGCTGTGAGACGCCCAAAGTCTCATGAAAGGTGAAGGCTACACACACACACACACACCAGACATTAGGGAAATGGGACAAAGTACAGAACATGCAAACTGGGGGGCTAAGATAATCTGAAAATAATTGGAAGTCCTCGATTAAGAGGGCAGTTCTCAATAGTGCTGCAGACTCTAATGGGAAAGTAAGCTGGCCCAGAGATGGGATGATGAGCAGTGCTGCACGAACTGCACTTAATTTGGTAACAAAGCATTTGGAACGCTTGAGTCATCTTAAGGTGTCGTATAAAAAGAATCATAAGGAAAATGTTGGAGTCTAGATTTCCACGCATGTGGTGAATAAAACACACATGCATGTATTTGAATCTCTCTTAGGAATGTATATAATCTAGGTGTCATAAAAAAGTTTAATATAATTCTGATGAATTGTTCATTGACCATTCTAACAGTTTCTTGGAAACTGTTTGCAAAACAATTTCTTAGAGATTCTTTGCAAAGATTAGTTTCATATTCTGCTGATAATAACCATCCTTCAGGAAAGCATTGGCAAAAATGCTGTGAAAAGCATTATGATTTTTGCACAATCCCTTTGGAAAACAAATACTTCTGAAAATCGTTATAAATAACTAGTCATGCCAATATTCTGCATCAGTTTTTAGTTTGATATATTCTGCTATATTAGTGAAGTAATTCAGTGGTTAAATACATATGTGGTTCTATTTTTTAAATGGAGCTGTAACTGCTGGACCCTGTGAGCAGTAAATTTGCATCAATTGTGTGTTCTTTTTTTTTATAAAGATGATAAATAAATGCATAAGGTTTTTAAAAAGACAGGGAATTGCTTTGCCCAAGGAATTTGTCAAGGGCATCACCAAGGGATCAATCTGGTTTGGGGGCTGGGGGGGATGATTAACCAAGCCACTCTTTTAAAAAAAAATAGTATCTAATTAAAAACAATAGGCTTGCTATGCAAATACTGCTTCCAGGTAAGTCTCCTACCCCACTCCCCTCTTCCAAACAGAATGCAGTTTCTAAGCCCTTTGATGTAGAATTTCTGTAGCTGCCACTTAGAACAGGGAGACGAAAGGGGGCCAAAGGCCTCATGTTCAGCATATCCCAATATAATGACCCTTTCAATAATTTTCATCAGAGATTGTCACCTTCTCTTCCCAAAGGCCTCAGCACATGCTGAGAGTAAAACATGATTTCACTCCTTTTCATTGAAAATGACCCCTTGCTCCGTTTTGAGTGTCGCAGGAGTTGTGCCATCTCACTCCCGGCAGTGGCTTTCGTTGGCATCCACGCCGAAGGAAGGTCAACAAGGCAGTGCTACCCACTTCAAATAAAAAGAATTTTCAGTTCCTCTTCTTCCTGTCTGCTTTTTTTGATTCAGAGTTTAATTCCTAAACGTGGGGTTTTCTGTAACATTAATGAAAGAAACCTTTTTACCTTCATAACCGGCATCGTAACAGCCCTGGGACAAAGATGCCAGCACCGGGGCTACGGTAGGGAGGCGGGAGGCCCTGACCATTTGGAGTAAAAGTACCTCACTGACGCCGTCAGTCGTTAATTCAGAAGAATTCAATCTAGTGGGTGGCTCTCCGAGTCAATAACGTGCTTTAAAATACCCTGGATTTTAGTCATGATTATTCAAGCAAGAACTTCATGTCACTTGGTAACACACGGATGCTTGTCAATCTTGACAGGAACACAAAGGGAGGGACAAAAAAATTCTTGCCGAGAGATTACAATGGGAAAATAAAACAAAATATTTTTGCACGCCGTTTTGTTCACAAGCGCCAGGTGCCCCCTCAAATCGCACATGCAATTTGGAATGTGGGCGGCCAAAGTCGTTTTCTTTCCTTCACAGCCATGAAACAAGACACTAAAATCAGAGAAAGAACGTGTTTCTTCCCGCACACATCCTAGAAGATGCATTTTATCCTCACACCCTGGTGTCCTCTCCATTTGGTGTTTGGAGCTTCTTCTTTTGGACCGAAACACAAAACAAAACAAAAAAATCCCATGATTTGTGTAGCACAGAGTGGGGAACAAGTAAAACTCCTCTAAAATTTCTGCTCTGCTTTACTAAATCTGGACACATTTTCTTCAGTAGACAGAACAAGACGATCTGTGTCTTTTTTTACTTTTTCCTAAACACAGTGTGCCAGCCAGAAAGCTGACTCCATTTATTTCTCCTGCGGGGAGCCAGCGTGTTCCTTCTTCTGGAAGATACAGGTACTTAAAATAGTAATAGGCTTTGTGGTTTATCAAGAGTATTTCATCCCAAGATCTTACAGGCATAAAGAATAAAATATAAACCAACAGCTCTTTCCAACAAGCTTGGAAGAATTAACTGGGAAGGAGGATTGTCATCATCTTTCCCTGGAGAAACAGAGAGAAGAAAGCTACTTAACTCAGGTAGCCCAGGGAAAGAATGAGCGTCAGGTTGATCCAGGATTTGGACAGAGGCCCCCAGTCTGTTACTCTTCATTCCTAAGAATTTAAGAGCTTCAGCTGAAGGAAAAACAAATGACGTGTTTATCCCTTCTTCAGGAAGTTTCGAATGCAACGTGATTGGGAGAGAGGCATGAAGCGACTTCCAAACTTTGATTGTGAGTCAGTGGTTTTATCATAAAAGTGAACTTTGCAAATGTAACTTTCTTCTGTAATTTCTCAAGGTGTCTTCTGTCTTCTGTGCCTATGCAAACTGAGGGGTAAAGATTGGGAAGAATTTAAAAGAAGAGTAATTTATATTGGTACTTAGCAGTTTTCCCTGCGCCCCTGCACCCCAAGAACACAGTCACACGCTTTTACATTTTCTCTAATTTTATGTATTCACAGCACTTTTTTTCTTGGCACTGTCTGTGCTCAGTAGTGTGGTATTTGAAAGGACACTGAGGGTCACTTTAGACACATTGAAACATCAGTCTGGTGACACCTAAAGCCATAGGGCAACAACGTGGTGGTTAAAACACATCATGCTGGGAGGTGGCCAGCCAGGCTCTGTGGTCTTCTCACATCTGACCACACTAGAGAATTTCCTAGAGCTCCAGCTGGAGACAGAAAACAGTCTATGCTGGCAGGGAGCATCTCTTGGCATTTTGGATCCTTGGTTTTTTTTCCCTCAACTCAGCTGACTTCCCACCCACAGAGTTAGCTCCCTGACTTTCCAAGGCCGGGCAGAGTCATCATTCGTTTGGGCCCCAGACTTTCTTAATGGGTCAAGCTGGCTAAGTGTGAGAGTGCAGACCGCACGCAGGAAGACTAGGACCTACCCCTTAAATATGTACTATTATTATGTTATCAATAAAAACATTTTTTAGAGAAAAAAAGAGAGAACTAGGATCTGCACCTTCAAAGTTCTGACCAATCTGGGCACAAGCATCCAGAGAGATGACAAAAATCCAGGTTGGTTTGGAATCTTAAATTCCCTGTCTAGGTTTACCTTAGTCTGGACTGGATTGCTGACACAAATTACAACCCTCAATTTACTTCTAGTTCAGGTTTCGAGGTTACCACACATTAGAGCGTCCTGCATTCTGTATGGGTCCTGCCCTTCTCGGGTCCCTGTCAGTATTCAACAAAGCAAGTTAATCTCCCCGGTAAGTGACAGCTCTGCCCCTTGTAACTGGCATGGAATCAATTTTTTTAACTTGATTTGAAAAGTGAGGAGAGTATCAAGAATTCAGTACTAGCTGGTAGATTCATTAGCAAGCTGAATCAGTTTTAGCTGAAATCTGTTTGGCTGTCCACAGCTCTTCGTTCTGATTTTTTTTTTCTTCTCACCATCGATCCTGCCCACAAGACTTATTACCTACTCTGTCTACTGAGGACTCCAGGCTCCTCGGCTACGCTGTTCACAGCGCGCACATTCATATCACACTGCTCTGGTCCAATCTTTGACAACTTCGTAGGAAGAGGGAGAAAAAACAGGTTCCCAGATATTGACCAAAACTCTCCGGAATGCTCTGACGAAGCCAAGGCGAGAAACAGAAGGAAGCAAAGGTAATTGTTATCAGGACACAGCTGGTATAGACAACCTTCCAGAAGCAGCCCCCGAAACACAAGAAAGTTTTTCTTTCCAGAAATGTGGAAAGAACCTACCCCCAAGGAACTGACATATCTTTTTTTTAGTGGAAGATTTTCCAAATGGAAGATTGATTTTTCAATCACTGCGATATTTCTTCTGCTTCTATACCCATTCTCTTCCCTGATCAAGTTTATGGATAGACAGGCAGGAACAAGTGAAAATGATGACTCTGTAATGGGAGGCAGTCCAGGCAGGGATAGGTCTTTGTCCAGCACAAACTTGTATTTGGTGCTACGTGTCCATGCCACCCATTGTGATCACACGGCCTTGGTGCAGTTGTCATTTGGAAAAAATCCTATTGAGAAATCTGTGTGAGGGACTGAAGCATAGTCACACAGGGGGCCTGCAATTCCTGAGGACCGGAGATGCTGACCTGTGTTTCCTGCCAACCAGCACTCCTGATATCTGCCCATGGCCCTGAGGAGCACATGGTTTAAAGGGAAATGTTCTCATTCTGAGGGAAGGTCTCCATCCTTCCCTCTAAAGAAATAGGTCCCAATCCCCACTGAAACCAGAGTACAAATTTATATTCTTTAAAACAACTTGTTCCTATGGAAGCTAGTGGGGGTTTATCCTATAATCTCTTATAAGAGTGACTCCAGGGTATTAGAGAGAATGGCTGGAGTCACAGCAAGTTTCTCATCTTAAAATAAGGTTTGGCCTTCATGTCATATCGTACTGACTTGCTGACTCTACCCCAATGGCTTGATGCTTTTAGAACAAGGACAAAAATCTTCTGAAAATGGCAGAGGGAAAGTGAAATACACCATGTCTTAGAATCCAGAACCCTCTGTCATCTCCTGCTGTTGACAAGTAAATGATATCAAATCGCACAGACTGCAAGTTACTTCACTTCACCCAAAACTAGCCCCAGGAAAGAAGAACATAAAAATCACTTATTCATTCAGCTATAATTTATGGAACGTCTTCTCTATGCCAGAACCTGTGCTGAGCACTCTGGATATTTTTAAAAGGAGACTGGACGCACCCAGGTAAATCTCCCAGTCATTATCGGGATGCACACATCAGTTATGGAAGCTCGTCATGCCACAGCCCCTTCTAAGGAAAGAAAGGAGGCTGTTACCAGACTGCCAGGCAATACACCAAGTTTCACGTCCAAACTGACCGGACAGGGAGTAGTGGGACCTGACTCAGCGGCAATCCTCAGTCTTGTCAGTGTCCTTTATGTATTTTGGCAAGGAGAGAAATATCTCTGCCCTAACCTGTTACTTAGTAATTACCCTGGACAATTAGTATGTCCCTCTCGAAAGGTAATATAAGTAGAATGAGTCAGAAGAAAGGAGGATAAACAAAAAAGGAGCTATGCAGATGTGTGTCTTAGTCTCATTTCTCCCAGCAAAGCCCTAAAACATCCATTGCTTAGTTCCACAGAGCTGCTTCCTTCAACCCAGAACCACCTCCTAGTTCCAGGCACTAGAATGCCTGGTCATCATCTGGCTTTTATTTTGAGGATTTCATGAGATTCTGACTCCATTATTAACACAGGATCCTTAAAACAAGCCCTCATTATTTGAGCTACCCTGAGAGAACCACAGCTCCTTGCAAGCGAAACAGTCTGTTAAACAAATAGGATAGGGTAAGAAGGACGTGGAGAAAGTGCGACGGAAGGGCAGAGGGAGTAATTAATACTGCTGGAATTTTAGAACCTGATTTTGAATTTCGATATTTTACAGTACTGAAGAAATGTGCGGTGTTTCAAAGGTCACATCTAAATTGACACAATGAATGATATAAAATTGCACACACGATTTTCTAGAAGATTTAGTCTTTTTTTGTTGTTAGGGTCAAATATAAAATGAATAGTGAAAAGAGTCCCCTGTCCCTGCTGATGTCCCCTATCAGTCGGCACAGGGAGGAGTTACACAAGTCTCATGAGAGTGTCGTTGAGATGGGCCAACACACCATGAGACGAATGCCAAACACTACCACAAATGAGCTCAAGGATCAATAGCGGATAAAAAGGACCCACTCTGAGTCCACAGGAGCGGACCAAGGAGAACTTTCCTTAATTGGTCTTTTGCTTGGGAACCTGGAGCGCCTTCCCATTAACATGTGACATTTTCCTAACGAAGTGATGTACACGCTCAGCCAATGAAATACTCGAATTGGTGGTAACTTGTTTCTACTTCGCCTAAACCCTCAGGGAAATCAGAACTTGCTGAGTAGTCTTGAATGTGACCAATATTTTCCGGTACCTGTTAGCTGTTATGCAGGGAAAGCAACTCATTTTCAAGCATAAATGCTGTCCATAAGGGCAGGGAGGAAACCTAAATGAATGCAAGCAAGAGGACAACAACTTCTACAGGTATAAATATTTTCTGCTACAAGCTCACAGTTTAAAAATTCCTTTTCAGTGGTGAGGATCCTTAAGCTGAGAGGCAGGAAAGAAACGTTGCAAGGCAAGAATTTGCGGTATAAAACAAAAAATGTCCCACTGGTTTAAATACACGTGCCCTGAATGGGGTCGGGGGTGGTGGTGGGAAGCACGTTATTCCGATTCCACTTGGATGCTGGGGAAGTTTGCTGGGTTCTCTTTTACTTGGTGAAAAGCTCTCAGTACTGATGGGAGTGTGCACCGCTTAGATAAACTGGATTGGAAGAAGAGAGAGATGGATATAATTCTTGCTTAGACACTAAAGATGGGGTGGCTGCCTGCTATAATAAGTTCGAGAAGAAAAGGGCCACGCTTATTGCAACTCCAACTTGATGTCAGTAATTATACAGAACATAAGAAGAGAGGTCCCTGTTAACCAAAGCAGGGGGTTTAGCTGGCCTTTGTAGGCTCCTGGATAACTCCATTAGCATTGCTGCCTGCGACTCTCCCTCCCGTAATATATCTTTTGCATGACACAACTGCACAATCAAGACAAAGCCAAGGAATGTGTGGCTCTTCATTGCAAGGAACGCCTCCCCTGCTTATCTCTTTTGATTATTATTTATATTTTGCATTGGTTTTCAGGTTAAAATAAAATAACGTGAAGTAGAAAAGCCACCCTGCATTTCCTGGGCTCTGGTCTCATTAGCCAGATTTCCTTAAAACTCTGGTACTTCAGAGAAGTTTTGCCAAGTGGCTAAATGAAATGCATACAATTGCAAAGTGTTATGAATATTTATGACGGCTTAATGATGGGATTTTTTGCATCCATGAATAATAAAGATTTTAACAAGAACAGATAACGAGATGGGGACAAAATAGCGAAGTGGTTAATACAAGGGCTGCTCTTGGAGGGAGCCCACTGAGAACAGCGGGAGCTGACCGCCTCCCTCCCTCTCCACCACAACCAAGTGCAAAACAGGGCACAGGGTGTAGGCTCTTTTCTCCCCTTCTTTTAATAGATATCTTCAGCTAAAATAGGCGTTTTGTCCACACTTTGTGCCTGAGCTCCTGGCCTCCCCTGGAGGTGAAGGAAGCACGGAGTGATAGACAGCACCTGTTATAAAGTGACCTTCCACTTCCAACAGCGGTATTTATTTCAGCCTTGGGTCTTCAGCAGAATTAGCTGCTTTGCCTTTTCTGGGCCAGCTACTAATTAAAAAGCACTTGGTGGAGGGTGAAGTTGCTGGGCCCTCTCTCTGGAAGCTGCTATTTCTCAGGCCACTAACCTCAGTGTGGGGAGGGCCATCATCATAATTTTCCAAAAGGTTAATGTTAACGTTGCTATTCCCCACCAATATTTCCTGTATTGAAGGCAAGTAATTCCCAGTGTGACCCTGCATTTAGGGATGCTCTCTGTCCCAGTGCCTGGTCTCCACAGCCTTCTCACATACAAACCCTAGCTGTGACTCAAAGGAGAGCCATTGACGTAAAGGGGGTTAACAGGGAGCAGCTCTGTGCTAGCTATCACCTTTGGCTTGGGTGGTTTACTTGTGTGAGGCAAACTTTCCCTGACCTCCCAAGATCATTCATTCATTTATTCATTCAGTAAATATTTATTAGCACCTACTATGTGCCACGAAGTGTTCTAAGCACTCATGATACATATATGAATAAAATAGACAATGGTCCGCTTTTAAGAATCTTGCAAACTGATAAGTGGAGACAGAATATAAATAATAAAACAAAGAAGTCAATGGTGAACCATTGATAAAGCGATCAAGCAACAAGGAAATAGAACTTCCACATTTATCTTGGTAACAGACTTGCTTTATCTCGTAGATATAAAAATTCCAGAAAAGTTGCCCGAAAATCAAATGATATTTTTAAAGCCCTTAAAGAATGTATGAGTGTGGGAGTGTCTTATATAGAATTACATGGTGAATCCCTCCTGAAATAATGACCATGCCTTCCTTTATCTCTTTAGGAATCTGAATTTCCACATTCTATCTGTTATACACAGATATAAATGTCCCCTCTTCAGAAACTATCCTTGGATTGGAAATCTTTAATAACAAACCATAATGTTGTTTAATATTTGGTTAACCCCTTTGTCACAAAATGGACAACCATGCCCTTAAATCTGTTGATGCAAATTCTAGGAAAACAATTCTCATCTGGAAACTCATTTAGAGGAAATTAGGTGCAGAGAAAGAATGTGCAATATAAGTAGGCCCTTATGGCTCCTTTTCTTGCTCTCCATTTCTAGATTCCTCACCACTATTCTCACACAGTCCGACATCCCTGCCTGCCAATTTTATTAAAGCCTGCTGTGCGGGAATTTCCTTTCTCTGCTTTACTAGCTACCAAGACAACCCCGTCAACGTGATTTTTCACACATTTTCTCTTCCTGTGTTCCACATCTCTGTGAAATTTCATCTCCCTGACTCACTGTTAAGTGTTTCTCATCTGAAATCACACTCACTCGTAATCTCAAATAAAGTGCAAAAAGAGGAAATCACAAAAGGAGAACGACAGACCAAAGTCCTTCTCTCCCCAATTATGCAGACGTTAAGCAAAAGCTACATAGCAATTGCCCAGTCAACCAAGACTAGTACCAACACCCGCGGAACGGAAGATTAGTCTTGGCACACAACCCTCCACATTTCACAGCGCTTCTTTCTCCCTTCGTGGAACACACACCTCTTGCTAGGTATTAAAATCTGAGCAACCGATCACAGGTGTTTCATAGAACAAAAAGAATAATTGGAAATTGGATTCCCACCAGATAGACCCCAGATTGCCTCCCCAAGGAATTAGAAACAGAGCTAGAGGTGGGAAAGCCGGAAGGGAAGGAGGCAGAAGAGAGGAACAAGGAGGACAGAAAGCTAATAGAACTGAGGCTGAGATGGAAGTTCCCTGCGTGGGCCACCTTACTGGCAGATAAAACCCAAGAAAGTCTCTTGGAGGAACAAGCAGCCTTCTATTGTTTATCATACAAAACAAAAAGCTTCTTCACCAGCAAAAGCTGAGATCATGTAGGTACATTCTAATTCCAATATTCCCAGGAGCCCCGATAATTTATTTGTGCATGTGTCCAGTGATAGCTGACAGGATGAAAACAATCATCACGATGTTTAGGACAAAGAGCAGGAACCTGGGTGTGACTTT
>CAUYSK010007031.1:0-18591 GCA_963575035.1 Avahi laniger | reverse complement strand
TGGCATCAGCCCAGCTCACAGCAACCTCAAACTCCCGGGCTCTAACAGTCCTACTGCCTCAGCCTCCCGAGTAGCTGGGACTACAGGCATGCACCACTATGCTCGGCTAATTTTTTATATACATATTTTTAGTTGTCCAGCCAATTTCTTTCTATTTTTTTTAGTAGAGATGGGGTCTCACTCTTGCTCAGGCTGGTCTCGAATTCCTGGCCTCAACCAATCCTCCTACCTCGGCCTCCCAGAGTGCTAGGGTTACAAGCATGAGCCACCACACCCAGCCAGTTAATACTCTTTTTATCAGTGCAATAAACCCTTCATGTTTTCCTGTCATGGAAGGTGCACTGTCTGTTCATACACTCACTAAATTTACCAAATTCAGTCCAACTTCAATGACATTTATCTTCAAAGCTCTTGAAGACATCTATTCCCCGTGTTCTGTTCACAAGAATGCCCAAAGTGAATTAACTCTTCAACTCAAAGAAAATCTTTTGTTATGACCCAAATGAAGTATAAAACCTGTGCTGGCTCAGCTGTATCAGTGGATTCGTCCAAAGCAATTGAATAATGTATATTTTCTTTTTAAAGTATTGCATAAAGTTCTACTGTTAAGTTGAAGGCGAATTCATGGGGCCAATCAGTTACGGTTCTCCTCGAAAGAGGCAGTTGTTTGTACTTGCAAACATTGTTGGGGTCTAAGCAACCTACTACTGCAACAGTGCATTCTTTCACAGTTTCTGCATCACTGAATGGTTTCCCTTTTTTCCCCGAGTATACAAGCTACTTTATAAGTTGCTTCAGTGGCATTATTTCTAGGTCTTATTGCTGCTTGAAAGAATTGTCTTTGCTTTGGCTTTTCATCTTTTAATTTCTGTAATACAACCTTTTGCACCTCTCCCTCTAATTTAAAATGTTTGTGGTCCTTATGAGTGTCATAATGCTGATGAGCATTGAATTTCTTTAATGTTGATATTGCAGTATCAGAAAGCAAGCAAATCATCTTATCTTTAGCAGAAACAAGATAATATTGCAGTTCCCAATCCTCATTAAAAAATTTGTTTTCTTTCTTCAGCGTTCTCTTGGTCTTCTCTGACATGATGGGCTGTCAAGCAGACAGAATTAAAAAAAATACTGTGGAGCTGTGAAATTATCCACAAATTTCACTTCAAACAGAAACACAGTGCACCGTTGTCAAAAGCTGATGAAAGACTGGCATGCTCGACCCCCAAAAACTCTCGCCAACCAGCCTCATGCAGTAGTGGTGCCAGTCAGGCAGGGGAAGTTAGAACTAAATCATGAGCGTAGCAGCTGTCAATTTAGCCCTTATGGCTTACTAATATTCGAATTGTGCTGGTCAATCTGGGAGGATTATTTCATTGAAACTTATTTTATTCTTTGGCATTTTAAATATGTTCATTTTAAAAATAAAATAAAAATATAAAAAATGAACAAAAATGTATTGATAAAAATAAAAGGAGTTCAAGGCTGTAGTGTGCTATCATCACTCCTGTGAATAGTGATTGCACTCCACCCAGGGCAACATAGTGAGACCTTGTCTCTTAAAAAAAATGTCTTAAAGGTGGAGAATAATCTCTTTTGACTCACTGGGGTGGGCGTTAGGCCTCTAAGGCCTCTGACAGCCCCACCCCTATGGCTTTGCTGGGCTCAGCCCACGATTCAGCTCTCCCAGGCTGGAGGTACACTCTGGTGGCCCTATAGTTCTGTGATCTTGGGGGTGGCAATGCCTGGTGGAGGCTCTCTGTAGCGGCTGTGGCCCTGCAGCAGGTTTCTGCCTGGGCTTCCAGGCAGTCTGAAGCATCCTTTGAAATCTAGATGGAGGAAGCCACCTATATCTGGCATTTAGAATTGTGTGAAGGAAGGTGGCCCTAGGGAGTCTCAGTGGAGTCTGATACGCTGCATCCCAGTTTTGTTCCTGCAGATGACACCAAGAAATGTCCAGTGTCTTTACTACGAGCCCTGTCTGACCTGATTGCTGGAAAGAAATAAATCTCCAGCATCCTTTGGCTGGTGCTGGTAAAAATGTCTTGTTGAGTGTCAGGAAGTTCAGTCCAGCATAGTTGTTCCAGTCAGATATTGTAGACAATGGATAAGCAAATTGGAGGAAAGAATTTTAATGAAAATATAAGCACTGATGTCTCCCCCTTATAACCTCCATGGCACTGACAGACAGTGAGTAGTAGGATTATCCTACCTACCCTTATAGCAGCTTCACACCTGGCTGCTGATTTCCAAATCCAGACATTCAGGACTAGAAATTCTCTGAGAAACTTCCTGTGTCTCATAGCAACTATAAAGCCAACTCTGTTGATTTTGGTATGTAGAGAATGCCTACATAGGATGCTTGATTTGTTACTCAGCTCTGGGTGCTATTTACTTCATGAGTAGTTTTATGAAAGAAAAGTCAAGGTGAATAAGTGATTCCATTTTGTATATCATAAACACAAGGAAGTGAATGCAATATTTGTGTCACGATAATTCTTACCTGCCAGGCAGGAAAAATAAAAACATGTGTGTCTTGCAAGCTAAGCAGGGCTCTTGTTCAAGTATTTATGATTGCACATTTGGGAGGAATGAAATGTCCCTTCCATTTAAAAAATACTAGTGTGTATTCTATTCAGTGTTCTAGTATGTAATATGGACACATAAACCACTCAAGGGATTGTTTTCAAAAAATATACCCAAGACAGATATATAAGCAGTATATCTAAATCAAATGGCTCAGTCACTAGATGCCACATGAGGCCCCCTCTTGGAGAAAGAGCATAAGCTGTGGGCTTACAGAGTTGCTAGAGCACACTCACACAGCCACTCACTCCATGGCCGTACCCTTGACCTTGTCATTACCAAATGCTACAGCCCTGTCATGTCTGTATTCCGCTGTTTGCCTGCCACCTGTTAACTTTCCAGCTCACCCCTTCTAGTAACCCAGCTTCACCAATCTTCACTCTTACTAGGATCCTCAAGCCACTGATCCCATTACTCATTTTCACAATGTATCTCATGACCATGTGTTTTCTCTCTACCTAGCTTAAATCCCACGGCCATGAGTAGAGTCTACTTTGCACACACTCCCAGCTCTACTAAGTCCTTCTTCTTATGTTGTATTTGCCTTGGACTTCTCTTTTCTATCTGCCTTCACTCCCTGGGCTGTCAAGAGCTCCCACAGCTTGATGTGCCACCTTCATGCTGAGGACTCCTGGATTTTCTTTTTTCTTTTAGCATATTATGGGGGTATAAATGCTTAGGTTATGTATATTGCCTTTGCCCCATCCAAGTCAGAGTTTCAAGCATGTCCATCCCCCAGACTGTGAACACCACACCCGATAGGTGTGAATATACCCATCCCTCCTTCCCCCCTCCCACCTGTCCGACACCTGATGAATGTTAGTACTATATGTGCACTTAAGTGTTGATCAGTTAATACCAATTTGATGGTGAGTCCATGTGGTGCTTGTTTTCTATTCTTTGGATACTTCATTTAGTAGACTGGGTTACAGCTGTATCCAGCATAATACAAGAAGAGCTCTATCACCATTGTTTTTTGTAGCTGAGTAGAACTTCATGGTATACATATACCACATTTTATTAATCCACTCATGTATTGATGGGCACTTGGGTTGTTTCCACATCTTTGCAATTGTGAATTGAGCTACTGTAAACATTCTAGCGCAGGTGTCTTTTGTACAGAATGTCTTTTGTTCTTTTGGGTAGATGCCCACTAATGGGATTGCTGGATCAAATGGTAGTTCTACTTGTAGCTCTTTGAGGTGTCTCCATATTACTTTCCACAGAGGTTGTACTAGTTTGCAGTCCCACCAGCAGTGTATGAGTGTTCCTGTCTCTCCACATCCACACCAACATTTATTGTTTTGGGACTTTTTGATAAAGGCCATTCTCACTGGAGATAAGTAATATGTCATTGTGGTTTTGATTTGCATTTCCCTGATGATTAGAGATACTGAGCATTTTTTCATATGTTTGTTGACCATTAGTCTATCTTCTTTTGAAAAGTTTCTGTTCATGTCCTTTGCCCACTTTTTGACAGGGTCGTTTGATTTTTTCTTGCTCATTTTCCTGAGTTCTATATAGATTCTAGTTATCAGCCCTTTATTGGATGTGTAACATGAGAATATTTTCTCCCATTCTGTAGGTTGTCTGTTTTCTCTCATGACAGTTTCCTTGGCTGTGCAGAAGCCTTTTAATTTGATCAGGTCCCATTTATTTATTTTGGTTGTTGCTGTGATTGCCTTTGGAGTTTTCTCCATAAATTCTTTGCCTAGGCCAATGTCTATAAGAGTTTTTCAAACATTTTCTTCTAGAATTATTATAGTTTCATGGCTTAGATTTAAAAGTCTGTTATCCACTGTGAGTTGATTTTTGTGAGAGGTGAAAGGTGCAGATCCTGTTTCAGTCTTCTACATGTGGCTATCCAATTTTCCTAGCACCATTTATTGAATAAGGATTCTTTTCTCCAGTGTATGTTTTTGTCTGTTTTGTCAAAGATTAGATGACTATATGAGGATAGTTTTATATCTACATTCTCAGTTCTGTTTCATTGAGCTATGTCTCTGTTTTTGTGCCAGTACCATGCTTTTTTAGTTACTATAGCCTTGTAGTATAGCTTGAAGTCTGGTAAATGGATGCCTCCCAGTTTGTTCTTTTTGCTTAAGATTGTTTTTGCTATACGGGGTCTTCTCTGGTTCCATACAAAGAATAGAATTATTTTTTCTAGATATGTGAAAAATGATGTTGGTATTTTAATAGGGATTACATTGAATGTGTAGATCACTTTGTGTAGTATAGATATTTTAACAATGTTCATTCTGCCGACCCATGAGCACAGTATGGTTTTCCACCTGTTTATGTCCTCTGCTATTTCCTTCCTCAGTGTTTCATAGTTCTCCCTGTAGAGGTCTTTTACCTCCTTAGTTAAATGTATTCCTAGGTATTTTATTTTCTTTGTTGCTATTGTGAAGGGTATTGAGTCTTTGATTTGGTTCTCAGTTTAACTGTTGTTGGAGTATAGGAATGCTACTGATTTCTGCACATTGATTTTGTAACCTGAGGCTTTGTTGAATTTGTTTATCAATTCCAGTAGTCTCATGACAGAATCTTTGGGGTTTTCTAGATATAAGATCATATTGTCAGCAAAAAGTGATAGTTTGACCTGTTCTGCCCACATTTGGAAGCCCTTGATTTCCTTCTCTTGTCTGATTGCTCTGGCTAGGACTTCCAGCACTTTGTTGAATAGAAGCAGTGACAGAGGGCAACCTTGTCTGGTTTCACTTCTAAATGGGAATGGTTTCAATTTTTCCCCATTCAGTATAATGTTGACTGTGGGTTTGTCATATATGGCTTGTACTATTTTTACGTAAGTTCCGTCTATGCTTATTTTGTTAAGTGTTCTTATCATAAAAGGGGGTTGAATTTTGTCAAATGCTTTTTCTGCATCTATTGAGAGGATCGTATGGTCCAGACTTTTATCTTCAACTCAAACCTCTCCCTTGAATGACCTTATATCCCAATGCCTATTTGACACTTCCACTTGATTTTTATTTTGACTTTGTACAAACGCATTTTATGTAGAAGGTTAATATAGGAAATAGGACAAAAAAGAACTATTCTGGTGTAGTGAGGAGATTGGGAAGATGTGAGTCGCAGCATTTCAGTTAAAGGAGTAAATTCAAGAGAGCATGGTGACATCTTAGTGACTACAGTTAACAACAATCTAGTCAACAACAATATATTGTATACCTGCAAATTGCTGAGAGAGTAGATTTTTAGTGTTCTCACCACAAAAGAAGTGATAAGTATATGAGGTCATGCATATGTTAAATAGCTTGATTTAGTTATTCCACAATGTGTATGTATATTCAAAATGCCATGTTGTACACCACAAATATAAACAATTTTTACTTGACAATTAAAAAAAGTAAAAATAAATTTAAAAAACTATTCTTGGTGAATTGAATATTTAATAGCTTCTCAAACTCAACATTCTTAGACTAAGTTCCTGGTATCCCTCTCTCTCTCCAAACCATCTCAATCAATGGCAGCTACATTTCTACAGTTGCTCAGGTCACAATTTTTTTTTTCCAAAATTTTACAGGGGTACAAATGTTTAGTTCACATATATTGCATTTGCACTGCCCAAGTCAGAGCTACAAGCATGCTCACCCCAGATAGTGTGCATCAGGTCATAATCTTGAAGTTCTTCTTTATTCCTCTATTACTCTCATATCACATTTTGTCTGCCAGCATGTCCTGCCTTGTCTAACAGTCTATATCTGTATGCAGCTATCCATGACTTCTTGTCATCATTTCTCCTCCCAGATTATTGCTGTAAACGTCTAACTAGTCTCAATATTTCTGCCCTTGACTCCCTTCACTTCATTCATTTATTTGGAGCACATCTCTGCTCTGCTTAAAATCCTTCAGTGGTTTCCCATCTCCCTGAGAGCAAAAGCCAATGTCCTTCTACAATGCCAAAATCCCATATAATTTGCTCCCCTCCCCTTAGTGCTCTGACCTCATTTCCAACTACTCTCCCCTATATTTATGTCTCTCCAGGCTCATTGGCCTCCTTGCTGTTTCTTGAATATGTCAGGCAAACGTGTACCTCAGGCCCTTTGCACTTGCTCTTCCTTCTGCCAGGATGCATTTCCTCAGGTATCCTCTGCCCGGCTCCTTCACTTCCTCAGGTCTTTATTCAAGTATACCTTCTGGTGAGCCCTTCCTTAGCTACTCCATCTACAATTGCAAGCCTTCCTCCAAAATCACTTTGTGTTCTCTTTATTTTTCCTTTTTTAGCTTTTATCAGTCTATAACACACTATTTTTTTGGCCTATTATTTAATTTTCTTTCTCCTCCTGTGGAAAGTAAGCTTTATGAGACCAAGAAGGTTGCTGATTGTGTTCACTGTGTATCCCTAGCACTAGAGTTCTAGGGATACACAGTGAACATACCAATTACTCTCTGTTTGTTGAACAAATGAATTGTAACAATGACGAACATGATGAAAATAAACAGATTGACAAACATACACAATTGTGCTTACTTTTATACAAATTAGTGATAACTATTGTTAAAAATAGTTATTTTATCCTCAATGTTCCAACATGATCAAAAGCAGAGTTCTGCACCCAGACAACAATTAAAACACTAGAATTGTGGACTGCTACCAAAATGTGTAGCTTTTGTAACTTTGGAAAATTAATTTATGTTTTAAAAATGATAATACAAAATGTTATCATTCTTATGATACACCGTTCAAACACACACTAGTAACCGCAAACTTGAAACTAAGATTAAGTCATAGGTATATTTATTAATGATTTGGGGAGTCATTGAATTTCAATTATTTACCAGCAGAGGGTGCTACTTATCCACATTTTCACACATGTATAAAGAGTGTTGCTGAACGAAAGGGAAGCTCTCAATACTGTAAATGACATTATCTTATAAATCTACATTATGTGGTAATCAGTCACTAAAACATAATAACTTGAGTTTTAAAAAATCTATTTTTTCTTTGTTCATTTATTTAAATAAGCGATATTGTACCTGAATGTGGAACAAAAAAATTGGCAGAAATAATTAAATCTCTCTTCTACTTCTGTTCCCTCACCCCCCAGTTTTCCTTTCCAGGGTTATCAGTGTCCCCAGTTTCTTCTGTATTTATGTGTATGTGTGTTTTGTTTTACGTTTGTATTGTATGGTTTTTTTCTGTTTTGTTTTGTTGTTTTGTTTTAATCAGGAATAATGTAAGCACTGCTCTTCAGCATAGGGTTGATTTATAACTTAACCACATATTTTGGGATTTCATAACAGTACTATTAGAACCTCTTTCTTTTAAACAGCTAAATTTTAGTCCAGTGTATAAATGAACTGTATTTTATATCACCAGTACTCTGTTGAAAGATGCTAAGGTTGTTTTAAATATTTTGCCATTCCCAAGGATACTATAATGAATGTATTTTTACATTTTTCTTTGTAAATATGTGTGAGTATATCAGTAGGGCAATTTCCTAGAGAAAACCAGGTAGCCATCTGAAAAATAATGAAGGTAGAGTTCCATTTCTCTAAACACTAAAATTAATTCCAAATGTATGGGATCATAAAAATACTAGAAAAAAAAATAGGAGAATGTTTTTATAATTCTGGAGCCAGGAAGCTTTTTCTAAGGCTAACACAAACTCAGAAGCTTCAAGAAAGAAGACTGCAATTTGACTATATTATAAAAAAAAATCTGGCCGGGCGCAGTGGCTCATGCCTGTAATCCTAGCTCTCTGGGAGGCCGAGGCAGGAAGATTGCTTGAACTCAGGAGTTCAAGACTAGCCTGAGCAAGAGCGAGACCCTGTCTCTACTAAAAATAGAAAGAAATTAGCTGGACAACTAAAAATACATAGAAAAAATTAGCCGGGCTTGGTGGAGCATGCCTGTAGTCCCAGCCACTCGGGAGGCTGAGGCAGGAGGATCGCTTGAGCCCAGGAGTTTGAGGTTGCTGTGAGCTAGGCTGATGCTACGGCACTCTAGCCTGGGCAACACAGTGAGACTCTGTCTCAAAAAAAAAAAAAGAAAAATCTGTGTGGCAAAAAACACCATAAACAAAAATATAAAGGACGCACGGTAAAAATGTATTACAAAGAACTAAATCTCATAATATATAAACAGCTGTTGAAATGGATAAAATCAAGCCCTTACTGAAAAATGACCAAAGAATATGAACAAATAGAACATAGAAATGGAAATAAAAATGGCTTTAAACACACGAAACCATATTCATAGTGAGAGAGATGCAAATTGAAATGATTGGATGCCATATTTCACCTATCAGATTGGCGGAGACCAACACATTGTGTTTGTCAGGGTGTGGGGGCACAAGCAGTCTCACAGATTGTTGGTACAACAATTGGTACAACCTCTACGGAAACCAATTTGGCAATAGCTATTAAATTTTGAAATGAAAGCTTGTAGAGTTTTTTTTTTTTTCTTTTGGTCAAATCTCTTTCTTTGAATTACCTGCAAGTTCTTAATGAGAAGGAAAGGCTACAGGGAGTTTAAAAATAAAAAAAATTAGAAATTAAGGGAGGTGTTATATCCTTTGTGTAATATAAGAATCTCTGAGTGTGTATCAGTCAAAGTCTTTTAGGAAATAGATGGCCCTTTTTTTTTTTTCATATTTTGAGACAGAGTCTTGCTCCCTCCCAGGCTGGAGTGCAGTGATGTGATCATAGCTCACAGTAACCTCTAGCTCCTGGGCTCAAGTGAATCTTCTGCCTCAGCCTCCCGAGTAGCTGGAACTGCAGGCACATGCCACCACACCTGGCTAATTTTTCGGTTTTTTGTAGAGATGGGATCTCGCTATGTTGTCCAGACTGGTCTCAAATTCTTGGCCTTAAGTAATCCTCCCACCTTGGCCTCCCCAAAGTGTTGGGATTACAGGAGTGAGCCACTGTACCTGACCCCATTGAGTAGGTTTTGAGGGAAAAAAAAGTATGTTTGGCCATGTATATACTAGAGGAGGATTCCACTATCTGGTTTCCTTTCATTCTTTCCTTGCTTTCTAGCAGTGACTCTGAACTGTAACACCCTCCCACCTCCATTTATATTTGGTTCGACAGAATGACTTCCTTGGATCAACCGGAGATTAATCCTAGAGATCCAACATGTATTTAAAGCTTGATCATCTAACAATATTGAAGATTGCATTAGAGAGAAGGGGACTTATTATTCAAATAGATTTTTTGACTTATTTGCATGATAAGATTTAATTTCCTTGAAATGCCATTCGGAGGCTGGGATTGGTATCCTTTACAGGTTACTTATTTGTTGCTTTCAGGTTACTTGGCAAGTAACAACTGTGTTACCAACTCTACCTGCGGTGTGTCTAAAACATGAACCCCTGTCTTGGCTTTCTTTTTGTCAAGTCTGCATTTGATCCCTTTGTACTCTTCCACGTGAACTAAACAAGTGTTCAGAGTTGGAAAAGCTGTTTCAGCAGAGACTGCGTGTTTCTGGGTGCTTTTGGGGAGGAACAGGAGTCACCAGCCTTTGTCACCCAGGGTCTGCTCTTTTCCTTGTCTGCTCCCAGTGGGCAGAGCCCAGCATTGTGGGTGCTCTCTGAGAACTATGATAAGGGCAACATCAGATAAATGACGAAATCGCACATTAATGCAATTCATTATAGATCCATTGGAATTTACAGTTCATGTTATTCCCTTTACTGCTCAGAGAAACGTCAGTTATGATACACTCATTGGAAGCAGGAAGTAAGAGCATGATTTGTCAGACAGGCGATACGGTCTAGTGAGTTCAGAATTTGAATATTATTTCTGGCTCTGCTACTGGCTTCCCTTATGACTAGGAGGGAAATCTTTCTGGGTGTTGCTAGTTTCAGTATCTGTGGATTGATAAGCAGATCATGGATTTTATAATAGTGCATTTCATGGGAAATTAAACAGAGCAAGTCTCAGGAGAGGAATAGGCTAACTGGTCATTTCTTTATAAGGTGCCATTTGGTGCTTTAAGAGGACATCTAATACCAGAACAAATTAAAGGACTTTGAGATGGTGCATGGTAATACCTAACGTTACTGAGTACTCAGAATGTGCTGCAAGGTTTTGTGGGCCGTGCATGTATTATCTCATTTAATCCCTGCAGCACACCCAGGAGGTCATTGCATGATATTGATGCAATTTTACAGATGGACACACTGAGGCACAGAGAGTTCAGCAATCTGTCTAAGGTCACAAAGCCAGTAAGCTGCAGGGCTCGGGTTTGAACTGAGGTAATTTCAACCCAGAGCCCCAACTCTTCACCACTTCACTCCCCTTTCCTCTCACCTGGTGAGTGGAGCATTTATAAAAACTTAGACCTTCCAAAACTAGATTTTCAGAGCGCCCTAGGTGGAGCAGGGGAGAGAGTGAAGAGAGGAGAGAAGTAGGAAATCACCTGTGTTAATGTCTGTGAATCACAAGGACAGGGGCCATAAGTGGTCCCACTAGAGAAGCCTGAAGTGTCTTACACAAAACTGCCAGTTTGATGACAAAATGTTCCAGTTTGGGGACATTGGGCGGTGTGCTCAGAGTTCTGATCCTGGTTTGCTTTTTGTCTGTTTGTTTTATGGTAGGTTTCATTTTGTTCCGTTTTTAAGAGCAAATACTGTCTCAGCTGAATAGTATTTCCTGGGATGGGAAATGGCATTGGAGAAGATTTCATCCGTTCCTGAATCTGGCCGTGTCCTACCTTCCACACTCACTTTCCACCGCTCTGCTTCAGCCCACCTGTCTCCCGGTTCCACCGCACTGCTTGCCCGGTGATGCCAAACGACCACCTTGGCCTCTCCACTGTGCTTTCTCTCTCTCTCTCCCAACTGCTCAGCTTTGCCCAAGCCCCCAGCTGCCCAAAATGTTTTATTATTTAAAGCCCAGCGATGTACCCCTTCCTTTATAAAATCTTTTCAACCGACATTGAACTCATCCTATCCTGACCTCTCGTGGAGCTTAATTTATGTACCACTCATGTACTTCTTTGTTTCATTGTTATACTTTGTATAATTTATATACCGTGTCTCCCAAACCAGATATGATCCCATAAAAGGCAGGGACAATTTCATTAATGTTTTCAAAACCATACAGCATTTGGCCCAATAGCAACTTATGAAATTTAATTTAAAAAATGACTTCTCCTTCATCTTAGAGATATTTGGAGTGAGCTCTATTTTGTTGTCATTGCTGTGGTGGGGAGTGCACCGAGATGGCACCTGTACCCCAAGCTGTCATCCTCTCTCCTCCTACGCGTTTTTCCTGGCACCGCTGCTCTCCTTATCTGGGCTAGAACCCAGGCAGGTGCAGCTGATCAGTGGCCTCCCTCGCCTGCAGCTTTCGTCTTTCCCCTCACCCAGCCGCCCTGTAGAAATTAGCTCCACCCACGCCGTCTGATCTGTCGGGCTCTGTTCTCCCTTCCCAGTTTGCAGAAGATGGTTCTTGGAGTGCTGGCAAAGTGAAGTGAAAATACGGTGGTGAGTTTTCCCCAAGTAAATAATTCAATTTTGGCTGACGCTGGCCCTTAGTCAGTCAGCTAAGGCCAAGAAAGTACCGCCCTAAATGGTAAACTAAAAAAGCAATCTCAGATGTAAGCTGGCCTGTTGTTCCTTCACCCCAGCCCCGGCCTCGACTTGCCTGCTGCGAATGCGGCAGAGCTCCAACATCAGGCTATACTAGAGGTTCAACGGAGTTCACTGAAAACTTTAAGCCAATCTAGAAACGAAAATCACTGGAAAAAATGGGGAAGAAAGATCGGACGCTGAGAGTGGTAAAGCTAGGTTCCCCAGAAGTGTTGCTCTTACCATGGGCAAGTCCCAGAATTGTTTTCAAAGGGGCTTTTGGATACTTAAAAAGTCCTTAATGGTGTTTCCAGGCCTGGCCGTCTGGAATGTGCGTTAGTGGAAAGCAGTAAGGTAGTTTGGTTGATGTGAGAACATGGGAACACCTGAGTTCTTGGAGTCAGAGATTTATTGTAGGTCTTCTCCTGGTCTCTGAGAAGAAAACCAAAACTCATACAATAAGAAATGAAACAGAAGAACGCAGTTTTCAGAAGCATATGTGTTACTCTGCTATTTCAGGAATTGTTCCAGTAAGAGATGTGTACAACAAGCTTGGTGTGACCCAGCCAAGAAGCTTAATATAACAAGGTCAGGTGAATGGTGGGAGGAGAGGGTTCTAGTCTATACCAGCTTGCATTTATTAACAATCAGAAAGGTTGCAGGTGACAAACTCACTGAGCATTTACTAAATCTGGAACTTGTTTGCAAATGATTTTGATTAACAGCTGCTATCAACTGTCTTAGGGCAGGAAAAAGTAAGTGATATTATTTTATCAAATAAAATACTAGCCACAAAGAGACTGAAAAGAGTTTAATCTGACAAACATAAAATTCGCTGGTTAAGTGGAAAACCATGGTCTGTCCTCCCACTGAGCTCCCTAAAGATGGGTTTCCTGGGAACGTCTTAGTGAACAGATGTTCCTTCTTACGTTTTAATGAAGAGTTTCGTGGCATCTAATCATTAGTGAAGCGCTGTTTTGGCAAAAGGAACCCTTTATAACTAGTTATCTATCTACACTTATATTTAGATTTTTTTTACATGCATTAATTAAGGATTTTACATTAATTGAACTACCAACTGGAGCTCAGGTGAGTCATGAAAGATTTGTCTGGCTTTCATAATCAAGTATTGAATAATTAAAAAAATCTGCCTGCCTGATCTAAGGTTTGAAAGTTCAATGTTTAAGAAATAACATTAGTAAAGGGAGAAAAAAAAATTGTGGTAAAGGAAAAATATGGTAAAGGAAAGATAATTACTTGCCAACATAATCTTTTTTTGAGTTAGGATTTGATTCAGAAAGCTTTTTAAAGAGCCTTTTGAATCACCCTGAAATCCGCCAGCTTTTTCAAGGATGCTACTTTTGTACCTCTGTATAAATGTTATGACTTTCTTTGCAAAGAAATTTTTGGGGTGGGGAAACCTGTGGCCTTAAGGCCACATGTGGCCCTCTGGGTCCCTGAGTACACAGAACGAATCCCTTTTTTAAACGGATTTGTTCTGTAAAATTTGGATTCGGTCAAATGGCCACACTCAAGGACCCAGAAGAGTACACATGGCCCAGAGGCCGCAGGGTCCCCACCCCGTCCTGTTGCCCTGCATCATCAGAGGCTTTTAATTATCATAGTTTTGGATCAGGCAGATGGTTGAAAAGCATTGATTCAAGAACTTTTACTACGTATAGCAAGACAATTCAGGCAATGGTAATGGGACTAAGATTCTATAATCAAGAACAGTGAAGCATATTCAATCAATAGAAGGGATTAAACAATAAGATTAGTGAAATAAGTGGTATGGGAAACCTCTAACATTATTTTACTTTACATTTAGCTCATGTGAATCCAAGTGGAAATTCCTGTAGCATATTTATAGTTCCACTTTAAAATGTACCGTTTCTAACCCTGCATTTAGCTAACAATTTGTATAGTATTAAGCATAGTGCATGACACATAATAGATGCCCTTAAAATTTTTCCTGTACTCACTCCCAAACTGGGATAATCTATTATTATAGGCTATCATAGTTCCTGGCTATATGAGTAATTATTTATTGGTGGGCTTTAGGGTTACCAGATTTAGCTAATAAAAAGAAAAGACATCCATTGACATTTGAATTTCAAGTAAACAACAAATAATTTTCTAGTATAAGTGTGTTCCATGTAACATTTGGGACAGACTTATACTAAAAAATTATTGTTTATCTGAAATTACAATTTTATTGGGCATCCTGGATTTAATCTGGCAACCCTAGTGGCTTACTTGTTCATGTCTGTATCTTCCACAGACTACAACTTTTAGGAGAGCAGATGCTTTGTTCATCATTGTATCCCCAGTATCTGCACAGGGCTTAGCACTTAGCAGGTATTTCATAAATATTGACTGCTTGACTGGTTGACTGCTTAAAAGAATGGATATAAAAAACATGTGAAATGTAACTGAGGTTCATAGAACCTAAAAGCAAAAGAAGCACTTGACATCAGGATTTCTGCAAGTGTATCATCTTTACACAGTAAATCATCAGCTGAAACAGATAAATAAGGGAGAAATATTCCTTTTAAAAGACTCCAAGCAACTGATTCTCCTAGTACAATTCACTCTTTTTAATTTTCAGTGAATGCTTTTTCAAAGGCAGTTATTGTATAATACAAAGCAAGTTAGACTTGTATTTTTAAGTGTCCTGGCAAACTGCAGCTGATCTTTTCTACTAGGATCTGAAACGAAAAAAGAGGTTAAGAGGTTTAGACAGACAGGAGATATTTCCAAGCTGTATATAGAGAAGGTGGCACAAATTTTGAAATCTTTATCACCCCATCTTATTTATGGAACTTCCGCAAATGTTATGCTTTTATACTAGAAAAAGCAAAACAAGTTAATCTTGTGAAGCTTTGTTAGCTCATGAAAGCCAGTGCCTTAAGTGTACTCTTCATAAGGTTTAGCTTATCAGCCACCAGGCAGGACTCAGGTGAGTTGTAGAAGTTTAGAAGACAGATGGTAGAAGGAGAAACATGCTTTAGAAAAGCAAATACAAATGCGTGTGTTGTACACTAGGAACGTTAATCTGGGTCAGTTACAAATGCCTGCAAAGTAAGGCCTCTGGCTGTGGCTTGAACAACACACCACGTTGTTGTTCAGCAACATAGGTGGACAGGGTTTGGGAGTCTGAGGTTCCAGCTCCAGGGCATCTATTAGCCCCATACCCCACCTGTCCCTCAATTCTCTGTCTCTAGAAGGAAGGAACAGTCAACTCAAATGGAAAACACTGATAGATACTTAACCAGTCTTTAATAAGGCCCTTTGCTTGACATGGGGAAGTCATTTGTGTTCCTGCTAAGTCACTTCCATAGTCACCTGTAGATTTGGAGAGTGTGTGTTCACGAGCAAGTTCTCTACTGTCATTACTCCTGTTTCATTTCCACCTTCCCACTTGAGCAGCTCTTGTTTAGACAAGGGGAGTAATTCTCCAGAAAAAGTGATAGCTGAACGCAGTTAGGAGCCAAAAATCACAGCAGCTGGGGAGCCTGGCCACAAGCCTGGTCATTATAGGTATTCCATATAATTGATTAGCAGTTGCGCCAACAATTATGTATTGAATATCTAGAAAAGAATCACATCTTGGCATTTGAATACAAGAATTAAAAGCATTTTTGAGGAGACAACATGCACACACATTTGAAAATCCAAGAATAAAAGACAACATTTAATTAAATGACAAAATATACAGTACAATTATAAATCCTAGGAGTGATCAGAAAGAGTTGAGTCCAGTGAGTATAAACTGGTTCCAGAATTTTAATAGAGGAATATGTTTTAGGCTGAACATTGAAAGATAAGCCTTGCGTAGATGTAAAAGAAGGCATTGTTGGGAGACAGCACAAAGGTTCAGAGATGTCCTAAATGGTAAAGGATAGTGGAAACCTCACTGGCTGGAGCGAATGGTCATCGTATTAAAGTAAGATAAAGCCAGATTGAGAGGACTTTGAGTATTTTCTTCTTCCATGTCTTTCTAGGTACCCCTTTCAATTATAGCTCTTAAAATTTCTGTACTTTCTGTTCATTCTTTGAGGATTTAAAAAATATAGAAATTTTTGTCAAGGTCCTAAAAATCATAACTTTCAAAACTAATACTTTCATAACTATTCAACTATTTGGTTGTAACTATTCAAACGATTGTAACTCTTTGCTTAGAGTATTTATTATTTGTTTAATTTTTGAGACAGAGTCTTGCTCTGTTGCTGTGGGTAGAGTGCAGTGACGTCATCATAGCTCACTGCAATCTCGAACTCCTGGGCTCAAGCAATCCTTCTGTCTTAGCGTCCCTGGTAGCTGGGAATACACGTGCACATCATCACACCCTGCTAATTTTTTCTATTTTTGATAGAGACAAGGTCTCACTCTTGCTCAAGCTGGTCTTGAACTCCTGACCTCAAGAGCTCCTCCTGCCTCAGCCTCCCAGAGTGCTAGGATTACAGGCGTGAGCCACCATGCTCGGCCCTCAGAGCTGTTTTGAAGATGAAGTGAGTCTGTGAGCATAGGGCTCAGCACTATGCCTGGCACATGGTAAATCCTTTACATATGGCAGCTGTTCTTTTCTAGATGTTTGATTGCCGACGTTAAATGCATGGAAAGTTGCTTAAAGCAATTGAGCATCTGGTCTTGAGCCCTCCAAAGTTGATTTGGGAATAAACTGCCTGTTGCTAAATTATTGTTAGGACAATGCTAACTTTTAAATATGTATCTACTTTTGCCTATACTTTAGCTACTTCGTCTGTGTAATTGGGAGAAAGTCACCAATGGCCTCTGCAAGGAAGGTCCCTGAGAAGCGGCATCACCCCGTGGAAAGCATTTGTAGAAAAATCAGAGCCATCCAAAGGAGAGAAGCAGTTTCAAATCCGATTCGACAGATAATCAAATACCAATCTAGCAGTTTTGATAGTCCACAGACCAACAGCAAGAAAAATTTTGAAGAGGTACTGAGGAAACTGACCACTGCTCACATTCCTATGCTGGACTCTGATTTGTCAAGTTCTGAGAAAGCTGACACTTTCACTTCATCTCCTCAAATGATATCTCCAGGAACCTCATCCATTGCTCACCTCGGCCCCCCTGAGACTGAGACATACTCTGTTTTTCTCACAAGTTCTGAAAACATCTCAAAGCCAAGGTCAGAGCGCAACAAGAATTATACGTCTTTGATGTCACAGATCAGAAAAGGGGAATTCTCGAACAAGGATTTGAATAACTATTGCAGTGGAAATAATTTTAGTACCATAACACTTGACTTTGATTCCAACTTTTGTCGACGCTCTGAATGTTTTGATCCTCAAGATTCAGTGGTAAAGAAATTATCTCTGAAGGAAGATGGTAAATATTCATCTTTTAAAGTTTGTTTTTCCAGTAGAGCAATAAGCATATCTACATTTATAATACCTGAACTGAAAAAAACAAATCTACATTATCAAAGTTTGGATGGAAGCATCCATCTTTCCTTTTCTGTTTTAACCATGTTTGTTTCCTTCCCCCCACCAAAAGAAGATCTTATGAGTAAAGCATAAGTATTTTCGATGTTTCAAATTAAAAACCTGATAGAAATTCTGGATTGTATTTATAATAATGTGATATTTCTCTACTGAACTGCAAACAGACTTTCTACAGGCCAAATTAGAATGTCACAACGGGAATACATAAATACAGGGGAGTTGAAATTCATACAGTCCTCAGGTGTCTTGCTGAAATGACCATTTTAGCATTTCTTTTTTTTTTTTTTTTATTCCAGGGTATTGTCAGGGTACAAACATTCTAGTTACACTTTATGTCTTTGCCTCACCCAAATGCAGGTTAAAGACGTGCCCTTCCCTCCCTTTAGTGCTCCCCATGTCCTTTAGTTGTAGATTTGCCCCCCCATCCCCCTAATCCCTGGAGAGTATTTCTGCCATGTGATCACCCTAGTGTTGATCAGTTAGTACCAATTTGATGGCGAGTACAAATGGATCCCGTTCTTCTGCTCTTGTGGTACCTCACTTTGGATAATGGGCCTAAGTTTATTAGGTCCAGGAAAGTATAAGAGGTGCTAGATCACCGTCATTTCTTATGATTGAGAAATATTTCATTGTAAACATATACCAAATTTTAGTAATCCACTCATGGATTGATGGGCATTTGGGTTGTTTCCACATTCTTGCAATAGTGAATTGTGCTGCCATAAACATTTGAGTGCAGATGTCTTTATAGTAGAATGTTTTGTGCTCTTTTGGGTAGATGCCTAATAGCGCTATTGCTGGATTGAATGGTATTTCTATTTTTAGCTCTTTGAGGTATCTCCAAATTCTTTTCCACAGAGGTTGCACTAATTTGCAATCCCAACAGCAGTGTAAGAGTGTTCCTGTCTCTCCACATCCTCGCCAACATTTGTTGTTTTGTGATTTTTTGATAGAGGCCAATCTCACTGGGGTTAGATGATACCTCATTGTGG